>APFE031573552.1:32318-88345 GCA_000404065.3 Pinus taeda
TCATCCATTCACCTCAGCTAAAGGCATCAATACGGTCTCCTATCTCGCCCCAAAGAACCCCCTGCAGAAACTGTGTCAAATCCCCGCACCCAAAATTGCCACTTCCTCAATTTGCCACCAAAAGCCCAAAAATTTTAAACCAATCCTTATAATCAGTTTACTAGGCTAATATCAGTGTTACCTTGTTGGTCATCTTATCCATTGCAAGATTTTACGAGATAGACTGGAGAGAGCCTTCTCCTGCCCCGTAGGGCTAGCTACGAGGCTAAAAGGTTTGATGTTGCCTTGAGGTTTGCCTTTTTCAGCCTAAGGTGAAATTTCAAGCACTAACACTGATGATGAACCACACTTGTTGGTTTGAAACATGTCAACAAATATATTATCATGTGATTTATGCCAAAAAACTTTCTCATAAACTTGATATGGATCATAGAAGCCTCAATTCAACAACTTCATTGTGTTTTCCATATTGAATCATGGTGGTGGTGTAGTTGGTATGGGTGAAGATGGAGGTGATGGTGGTGAGCTAGTTGTGGTGTGGGTGGAGTTGGTATTCGCGGAATTGCTTGCCTTATAAGATGGATAACACTTCATGAGGAGACCTTCACGAGATCTTCCTGGTCCCCTCGCGGAGGTGAAATCAAGGGGTTATTTTCTGGACTGTTATTTCCTTCATTCCTGCAAGTCATTCCACTTCACGTAGGCCTAAACATCAAGGTAACTGCATAACCATATTTTCACACAATATCATTTTAATCCAAGTATTCAAAGACTTTACGTACTTACATTGGAATTACAATCTTTGACCAAAATTTGGGCTCTAAGCCCCAAAACTTCCCTTGGGGGGATCCCACACCTAACACCAGCCATCATTCCTTACTTAGAGTAAAAAAAGGAAAGAACATATTGTTAACACTCCTCAGTGTCCCAAGGCTGAGAAAGGAATCCAAGGAGGTAACCTCAAACAAATCCTTAGACTTGGCAACTAGCCCTACCAAATCAGAGAGGGTTCTCTTAAGGATCTCACAACCAACAAAGTGACTGGAGAGGACACAATATGTTAGGCTAGATATTAAGCTCAATGGTGTTTGATTTTTGGGTTTACTGGAGTAGAGTCGACAGGTCTAGGGGGGCTAGGTCAAGGTTTCCAAAAGATGAGTTTGCAAAGATATAATGGGGCAACGTAGGCATGCTCAGTTAGCATTTTTTATTTGTCATGGTGGATAGGGTAGAAAAGTAAGGTTTCAAAATGAGCATGAGTTTCATGGATTCATTTTTATCAAAGGTAAATATAACAAAAATATGAGAGTTTCATCAAAATAGAGAAAATACTTAAGAATTATGTTTAAAACTTATGAAACATCACAAGAAAGCAATGAGATGGAAGTAGAGAAAACAAACAGAATAAAAAACACTTCTAACAAACATACCACATGAATCCCACTATAATAACTGCAACTCTTGTATATTAATCCTACAAAATATACACTAGCTCCAACCTATGATTCACAAACATCCAACCCACAATACTTCGAAATTTGAAGTATTTATACAATTATTTATAAAAATAAATATCTTGAAACAAAATTCAAGATTTGTTACCAAATTTATAAAAATGGATCAAACTGCTAGTAATATCAGTGGGTTGAGTTCTAGTGTTGTTATGGGTATTCTGGTAGTAACTGAGGCCTTGAATAGACATTGACATTAGTCCTGTTGGTTGATCAACTGCGTTTTTTCCTTTTTTTTTCTGTATTCTGTTTAAGCAAAGGTGAAATGGAAATGCATCGAAAATATCCTCATTGTCCTATGAGCGGAGGCGGAATGGATGATTTGGTGCTCTGTGAATGGAGGTTGTGGCCATTCAATTGGGAAAATATGGGAACTTACATGAAAATCAGTCTGAAATCATGTACAGGAGCGTAAAGAATGAACTAATTTTGACCATCCTAGAGGGGTAACGGGAGGGTTATTAACCATTGATCTGTGACTGCTGATCTGGGCCAATTAAATTTGGGTCGTTGATCCAGGCTGTTGCATTATCACAATCAAAATAAGGAAAGGGACCTTTACCATGTTCCATAATGTTTTGTCGATGAGTTGGACCCAGAAATTTATCAAGAAAAACTTATAAAATATCGCATTTGCTAGCTTTATCGCATCGCAATTGGAGAGGGGCCTCTATATTACATGGGTGCATAGGATGGATGGACATGAAATACTTTAAAATATATCATAAAATCATTTCATATCTGTCGCAATCACAATATGGAGGGGGCTGGCAGGGTTTGTTGACATATAGGAATTATGATTGCAATCGCAATTAGTGGAATGAGAAGGAGTAATAGGGACTATGACATAGAACTTTGCAATATGCGAGAATGGGATCATGTGATATGTAATTGCGATAGCATGTGGCTAGTGGGTCCCAAGTCTATTGCAATGGGAGTGGAAACATAAACCCGGACCCAAAAACCTTTCAAATCCAGCCTATAAAATATTGCATCCATTGGCTTTTGCCTGATCACATCGCAAGCGGAGAGGGGCTCTAAAGTTGACTTGTCGTGTGAAACATGCAATTGCGATTGCGTGATCACAATTAGCGGAGGGAAGAAGTTTGGGTGTGACAGTATTGAAACTTGTGATATGGTGAAACGCGGCCTACGGGCCTAGTTTATGCCTCAGGGTGGTGGGTTATATATAATGCAATATATATAATAAAAATAATGGGGCATGGTTTATGAATGTTTTATAACATTTAAAAGGGGAATGAAGAACATGGCTAGAGTTGGAATATTAAATGGATTTCGGCTAGAGTTTCAATGTATAAACAAAATGGAAATGTGGCTTGAGGGATATACAAAGGGATTTTGGGATAAGGATAGAGTTTGAGAATTTCAATATGGAATAAGGCTAGAGTTAAAATAAGTTTTTCCAAGGGAGAAATGGGTTTTGGCTAGGATTTAAGGATTTTCCCAAGGAAAAAGGGGTTTTAGAGGGAATGATGGGATTTATGAGGGAAGGTTGAGGGAGGTATATGAAATATGAATGAGGATGTTGAAACAAGTTGAAATCTCCTTGAACATTTTTCCCTAATTACTACTCCCATAATGGTGACATAAAGTGATGACATGACCCCTATATAACTCATTGAATATGTGACCAAGACTATTATCGGGAAATCTAGTGTCCATGTAGAGCTGCTAGTCCCACTAAGACGGGTAGCTATCTTAGAAACAAATAAACTAAAGTTACTATCATTTTCTTTTATGAG
Source organism: Pinus taeda (assembly GCA_000404065.3). Lineage (NCBI taxonomy): Eukaryota > Viridiplantae > Streptophyta > Pinopsida > Pinales > Pinaceae > Pinus > Pinus taeda. The sequence continues at coordinate 35,593 of APFE031573552.1, forward strand.
AAGTAGATAGGAGAGGAGAAAAGAATACCAACCTTAGTCTTTCGCTTGGCTCCTTGCTTGTTCCTCCTCCCCTCTGATAGATCTTTGTCGCTCCTTCCTTGATTACCCCACTTCAAAGAGAACCTATAAAGTCAAAGCAGCATAATACCTTCAAAGTACAGAGATCTACAATCATAAACAATATAGGACTAGATATATATTAACCACACAAATGCATATATCATCAAACATACAAGAATGTGGAGGAAAACTTGAATAGCTTTATTGGTATAAAGATTAGAAGAGAGGATTACAACCCATTGATTTAACCCAGTGTCATCCTCCCAGCATGAAATCCCTTCTTCACTTCATGAAAAGCTTAGATCACCCAACGCTATGATGTTCCACCAGGAAACCAACAACCCTTCCTTACAAGATATAAAATTCCAGCCTCCAGATCTCTAGGATGAGGGATCCATATATAAATGATTGCAAGGGGGTGAGTAAGCTTCTAGGATTTTGATTAGTGTCCTCTCTCTGATAGTTTTTGATTCCACATAGAGATTCATGATCTCTTACTCATCCCTGGGCAAATTCAAAGAGGCAAGTGTCACAGGAGAAGTTTCTGGAAAATTCCATGATCATTCACCTTGCAAACTGTCTCTGCCATTTGTCTACTCTCATCCATCGCACCCTATAGAAGGGATTTTCAGTATGCATCACACTTTTTTCATGTGGTAGGTGAGATGCATCGCACCCTTAGCACTAAGTAGTTTGTTTGGTCTAGTTTTGACCAGTTCTGAGCAATTTTCCATGGATAACTTCTGGGAGATGATGTAATTGGCTGACCTTGTTCCTTTAGGGTGTGAGACAACACTTATAGGGACTCATAAGCCCTTGGTTTATGGACATATATTATTGAGGTTATAGTGCCAAAATATGTCTATAACAGTTGCCCCCTAAAGCATGAGGTCGTAAATCTTTTGATGTCAGGTGAAATGCTTTATCACGAGGATCCGAGGTTTTGAGAACAGGAAGATGACCTGTAATAAGATACAATAAAATACATTATCTTCATAATATTTTCATGATCTAGCTAAGGCCGGCATTCCCATGCTTAGCTTTATAAATTCATTTTCATGTACATAGGACAAACAACTGTCTGTCAGACTGATGATTTTGATAGAGCCATCATCCTTTGATTCGAATGATCATTTGTGCAGTAATGATGTACATTTGATGTCTTCATTTTCTTGAATATATCACAGCCCAGACGGATGAAACTAGATCTGGGGCCTTCAAAATCATTCAATCTTCCCCTAAAGTACAAGTCGATCCATGTGAAAAGATGTTCTGGAGTCAAACATGGAAAGACATCGCCTAATTACCAGCCAATGATGTAAGATGTTAACAGGCACGAGAGGAATCATCGATAATGATGATGACCCTCAAGGTATGACAGTACAATTCACGCGGTGTGAAAATGGGACTTGGCATCAAACACCATGTAAAATCTTGTGGTTGAAGGCCATTGATGTAAACCTGTCACTGGAAGTGAGAAACTTGCCATTGAGGCATGCAAGCTTCAAAGTACTGAAAGGGTTTTTCCTAGGTCGACTTCTTGGATAATGAGCTATCGTTGACAAGAAGTGACCCGCTGTAGGAGGGCCTTAATGAATCCCACATCTACAACATGAAACAGAGCAAATGATTTTGTGGAGGTGAAAATGATCTAATGATACAAGTTCAAGGTGGCGGTCATGAAAGAATGGAGCGTGAATGTATTGCAGTGGATGAGACACAAGCTGGGTTGGTGAATTCTCTGAGCGAATTCTTTTGAACATATCAAGGAGACTAAAATGGATTGGTAGCATTAACCCCAAATATGGATGCTACGATGGACCAATGGTAATATGACCGGTGAATGGAATAACCCAACCCGACTCAATCATGGTGATGGAGTGAAAGTGTCATGTTCAAGAGCTACTTGCTACCAATAAAGTTTCTTCAAGTTTTCTTCCCAATTTTTCCTCAGTCATTGCTAACCAATACCTCTTTATTTTTGTCAAGCTTGACGAGGATAACATATGCTTGTTCTATAATTTTCCCTTCAGGCAAACCCGTCACTATGTTTTAACAAGCCTCCTGACAGTGAAACTCGTTCTTGTCTATATGGACAAGTTTGTCGCTATTGGTTTTAATGAGTTTAACGACAAAGAAAACTCTGTCCTTTTTCAATTTTAGGGAGTCTAAAAAGGGATAGAAAGGAAACTCCAGTAATCCTTTTTCATCATATAATACCTTAAGTCCCAAAAAGCATAAAATAATACGAAAGGGATGAAATTTTGATATTTTTAACGAGCCGAACAAGACAAGTGCTCAATCTTTTTGTGTAATAATCCCTTAGGTCCAAAAAGATTAAAATCTAGAGGAGGGATAGCACTTTTGATAGCTTTAACGAGCTGGAGAGGCCAATTGCTCGAAAATCTTTTCATATTTTATGAGTCAGATGAAAAGAGCTTAAAGGAGACTCATTTTTGAGGAATGAGTGATAATTTCGGGTAGCAGCTCATTCCAGGTAAGGTTTGGAATTTTCCAATCACGATAGTGTTACAAGGATGGCTAACATGATCACTTGTCGCAGATGTTCCTCAAAAGGGTAAACAATCAAATGGAGGCGTATGATCGAATAAAATAGAGTGGAGGTGATGGTAAGAACATGACCAAGGCTTAAAAGTTGATGATAATGCATTCACAATGGTTATTTACTGGAGATTGGTTCATTTTTTAATGAGATTAAACTCTGGTGGAACATATGCTCATTGCTTAGGTTTAATTTTTAACGAGCTTGAACTTTGCGTAAAACTGCTCGTGCCAGTCATATAATAAGGATGTTTCATCGATAGTTTCAATTTTTAGGGAGCTTGCACCATTCGAAACCTTGCTCTGAATCCTTTCTTTATGTAAGTTAAGAACAACCAATCCTACGAGTTTAAAGGGTTGAGAATCTACAAACTAGGAAAATAAATGATTGCTTTTCACTTGCATGCAAAAAGGTTTGCATGCCCCCAGGTATAGAGAAATAGAATTTCCAGGCTACCATATAGAATTTCTTGCATTTGCAAGATGGTTCCATCCACATAGCAAACATAACTACTTCCTCGGCTTAGTCCATCGGACAAAGGTGATTCTAGCTCTAATCACCTAACCTTGACGAGGGAATCTTATTCTGGTCTAATCCCATTTTCCTAAACAGACGGGTGTGTCAGACTAGCCATATATCCTTCGCAGAAACCTACCCTATACCCAAGGTTTTTCTGTCAGCGCAGACCAGGGTGCATGCCCCCTTGGTTTCAATCATAACCACAGAATTACTCACGCTCATCAGGTGGACGGATTGGAGATTGATGAGACATTTCTTGCGTGAAAAGACTAGTTAGGGATGGCATTTGACTATTAGCTATGTGTGAGCTAGGGAATGAAAGCTAGTCTACAAGCTGGACCACTCTGCCTTCATGCGGAAAACACATTACTCAAAAGAGTAAGGAGACAATGGCTCCCATGCTATAAATGTAGTCACGCCCAAGGAGTAGATTATAATATAAAGGTCCTTGGACTACCATTACATTCAGATAAATGGTTTTCCTTCTCAAAGTTATAGGCAAGTTTGGAAGGATGCCTAACGGTCGACTGGTTCCTTTATTGAAGCCTATTAGATTTCTCATCTCAGGCAGAAGTAATGGTGAACCAATCGCTTTCCAAGCAGTTGAGGAAAGGATACTCACAGAAACCCCTTCAGCTATGATAGTACCGACCATGACCATTTTGTAAGCTTGTAAAATGACTCGGAATGGTACATTAGACGGTAGACAGGGTCTGCCTAGTAGATTCCAGTCAAAAGAAATGACTAGGTTGCTTGGAGGTGGGACCGAATAAATGGCCGGATATGACTCTGACAAATTTCCTTCCTGCGGTAAAGGAACAGGTAGATTTCCCCCATGTTCATCGGAGTCTGTGTTTATAAATAATTTGAACGATGTCATTGTCATTCTTTTTGGTGACTATATCATCTGAAGATGGACCTTCTGAAGACAAGACTGGGTCGACTGCTGTCTCGACCCAATGACTTTGGTCCAGTGTGGACTCAGAGGGTTTATCTTCAGTGATAGATGCTTCGACCAACCACAGAGGTGTGTTAGTCGGATTTTCAACTAGCGATGGACTCGGCAAGAGTTTCTTGTACCCAGGAGGAAGCCGTAGTGGTGAAGCAAGACAGTTATCCAAGAATCTTTTAGCTTCGTCCAGGAAGGGGTAACAGTGGATGGTATGATCGCCTTCACACAGTCTACAAGGAAATTTATATTTTCCTTTCTACCCAGAGACTTTGTTTTCACTAGTTGATGGTGTACTTTCAACATGATCATCAGAGGTTGAGGACACCAAATTGTGCAAGCAAGGAGACCAGTCCCTTAAGATCCGAGGGATGAAAGGAAAATCTTGATGATAGTGGTCTCCTTTGCAAATGACACATGGAGATTTAGGCTTGGATGGTGCAGTGTGTGGATTTTTTCTAGATGATGCATGGTTGCTACTTTTCACTTTTGGCTCCTTCTTCTTCTTCTCCTTCTGCTTCCCTTTCTTCTTCTTCTCAGTTACTTGGTTTTTAGCTTTACCAATTTCACCAAGCGAAGAGGAAGGAGGGAAGGGACAAACAAGCGAAGGAGAAGGTTGGGGGGTAACTCTAGTATCATCTAGTTGTTGACTTTATTTCTCAGGAATCACGGTGGTTTGAACGACAGAGGTTGAGAAGAGCCATATTGGCGAGCCAGTTGTCAGTCCTGAGAGGGATAATGTGGCCATATGAGGTGCACCAACATCTCCCCAAGAGGATAAGGGGCTAGGCTCTCCCCCAAAGGGAAATCCTTGGTTGGTGGACTCCATTTTTCTCAACCTAAGACCAATGAGGGAACATTGATGTTATTCCGATTAAAATAAATTTTATGACGCTTTGACACAACTTGCTTTTTCAAATTTTAAGAGTTGAGAAAAAGCTAAATATGACTCTAGTCGCCTTCAATTTTTAATGAGTCTGAAGTGAAAAGTGCTAAGATGGACCTTTTCCTTTAAGGAGTCTGAAAAGGAACGAAAGGGACTACTCTAGAAATCTAGACAGGGGGATTACCAAACCAATCGCAAAACTGTAGAATACTTTTTACGATACAACAGTCAATCTTCCTGAATGTTGTGTTCAGTGCATTGCAATCGATAGGGGGGCATACACAACTTCCTAAGGATAAAGGATATAGCCTATTGTGGTCTCCCAATATATACTCGACGGTATGTGGGAGCACAATTCCGTACTGGCACTTGTCATCTCAAAGAGGAGGAATCACCCAACTAACGATGAAATCGATAGCTACCAGGCTTTACGACACCAGAATATGTCTCTAGCCTAGACTTCTAAATGTTGTGCGTTAGGTTCCAAAGCATTTTTATGTTCATTGAATTTATTTTACAGTTGATCTTTCTTAAGAAGTTTGCCTTTTAGGTTCACCACGTGATGTAGATATACAATTCCTAAAATGAAATATAAGATGATAAACAGTCATTTAATCTTCTTTTTGCAATGAAAATCCTAGCTACTAAGGAAAGAGAAATGAGATTCTTTCAACATAGAGCAGAGAGCAAACATTAGATGCACTGTCCTAAATCAAAATCAACAAGCAGTCTAAATGCAAATGCGCATGCATGTATTTGTTTTCCACTTCTTAATGTGTGAATGACAAAAATAATGCTAAGTACAAATTTGAATTATCTTTTCAAAGTGATAGTACTAACAATTTTCTCTTCAAAAGACGAAAGGGAGACAATGACGATACTTTGCAATTTTGAATTGAAAACTGCTTTTGACACTTGAAAGACTATTAATTCAAATCAAATACAAGAGTAACAATGTAATCAACCATCAAGAATAGTAGGCTTCTTTTCTTTGACTGAAAATGACATTTGCAACACTTCCAAATCAAAAGATGACAGTTCGATTATGCTACTTCTTTGTAAAGGAGAACTGTAAATGGTGAACAATACATAAAAACATTTACAGTTCTTTGTACAATGGAGGTTGAATCATGCAAAGGAAGGGAGTTTCCATAGTGGTATAATGATCACAGACAGCAAAACTCCTGAATAAAGCTGAAGAGAGTGAACAGAAAACCAAAATCTAGAGGCAGAAACAATCTTATCTGATTATCGTAGCTATAACACAGGGAAACAGTGATGCATCTCACCTACTGCGCATGGGAGGTGTGATGCATCCAGATTCCCAAGAGGAGAAGGTGCGATGGTCTAGGGAAGATACTTCAACTTGGTTCTTGGTCACAGTTTGTAGCTTAGTTCAGGGATTTAGGCCGAGCTAATGATAGTCAAAAAATACAAATCACAGGGGTTGATCTAATGAGGTTACTTGAGCCACCACCAAGGCCATTAGGATGTTTGAAAATCAATTGTTCAATTTATAAACAAAACCTGGAGATAGACTGAAGTAGCATTGATCTAATTTGCACTTTCATAGAAAATGTAGTTCAAAGGCTAGCTGGCTTGACTTCAGGCTCTGTCTTTAGTTTATAAAGAAAAAAAATATACAAGCAAACAAGCTATTCACTCCCCAGTGGAGTTGCCATTTTGTTATCGGGAAATCTAGTGTCCATGCAAAGCTGCTAGTCCCACTAAGATGAGTAGCTATCTTAGAAACAAACAAACTAAAGCTACTCTCATTTTTCTTTATGAGAAGTAGATAGCAGAGGAGCAAAGAATACCAACCTCAGTCTTTCGCTTGGTTCCTTGCTTGTTCCTCCTCCCCTCTAACAAATCTTTGCCACTCCTTCCTTGATTACCCCGCTTCAAGGATTACAACCCATTGATCTGACCCAACGTCATCCTCCCAGCATGAAAGCCCTTCTTCACCTCATGAAAAGCTTAGATCACCCAACACTATGATATTCCACTAGGAAACCAACAACTCTTCCTTACAAGATATTAAAATCCAACCTCTGGAACTCTGGGATGAGGGATCCATATATAGATGATTGCAGGGGGGTGAGTCCACTTCTGGGATTTTGATTAGTTTCCTCTCTCTGATAATTATTGATTCCACTTGGAGATTCATGATCTCTTACTCATCCCTGGGAAAATTCAAAGAGGCAAGTGTCACAGGAGAAGTTTTTGGAAGATTCCATGATCATCCACCTTTCAAACTGTCTCTGCCATTTGTCTACTCTTGCCCATCGCACCCTAAAGAAGGGTTTTTCAATATGCATTGCACTTTTTGCATGTGGAAGGTGATATGCATCACACCCTTAGCACTGAGCAGTCTGTATGGTCCAGTTTTGACCAGTTCTGAGCAGTTTTCCATGGAGAACTTCTGGGAGATGATGTAATTGACTGACCTTGTTCCTTTAGGGTGTGAGACAACACTTTTAGGGACTTAGAAGCCCTTGGTTTATGTATATATATGATTGGGGTTGTAGTGCCAAAATATTTCTATAACAAAGACACTCTTTATTGACAAGGAATGATGACAAGACCGTGATGGAATTACTTGACCTTGAGAATGGAGAGAATAGTAATGACCTAGAACTGACCAATGATCAGATTTTATTTGAAAATATAACAATTTGACCTAATAACCCTATCAACCACATGGAAAGAGTACATTTGATCACTGGTGACTAATAGGACTAACATACACTAACACATACAACACAAAACAATACACCCTTACTATAGATGATTTCCTTTACATCAAGGGTTGTTGAGCATCTACAAACTCAAATTATTATACTTAATACTACTAACACAAAGAGGGAGATACATCCATAGCAACATTCACATCGTCACAAATACAGTCTAAGCATCCATTGTCTCATTGTCTAGTTGCCTAATCTCTTATCCAACCTTATAACCTCCGATCTGTCTTGAGTCTATGGGGAATTAAGCCAAGTTTTCATAGTTAAATTAATGTTAATTATGTGCAAGGATAGTTTGAAATTCAAGGCTGAATTTAGAAATAGTTTTGTGTTAGAATTAAATTGAGTTCTTTCCTTTAATAATAGCTCCAAAATTGGTCACAAATCTTAACTAGAAAATAAACCAAAAATGATGTTTAAGAAATACAACTTCAATCTACTCCTAGGTTCATGAGATAATAACCTATCTCTTCCTTGGGTATGCATCCTTGATTTTCTTACTACCGTTATTTGTTGGCTGAAATAGAGGAGAGAAGGCCTTTATTTATGCTAGTTCAATCACATAAATTGAACCAACATTTCTATTGCAGGTGGGGGGGACTTGTTCTGACTTGACAAAGGTCAAAATAAGTGGTTTTTCTCTTAAAAATTAGCTTCTCCTCAATGGATAGGAGTTAGGAGGCATGAAATAACCCTTTGGAAAAGGGCTTAAAGAGAGATTTAAGCCTTTGTTAATTTCCTCCTTAGCTGGGCATCCATTGGACATCAACAACAATTAATTCTTATGACATCTCATCATTATGCGACTAGAAAGGAGAGAAAAAAGGAAAATATCTTATTCATTCTTCATGTGTAAGTGTTAGAGAAGATGACAAGAGAAGAGGAGGTGAAGGAAGGTTTATAAATGACCACTCTCTGACCCTAGTTTAAAAGTTGATAAAGTGGCACGTAGCTAAAGGCATAGGCAAAGTTCCTAGCACAAGTTTCCAAGAAAAAAGGCAGTCATTCAAGCTTAAAAATTGACTTTCAAGTTAGGTCTAACAACACATAAATTGAGGTAGAAATTGCAAGGATTGAAGCACAAAATTTGAGGATGGTGTTAACACATTTATTGAAGATAAGTCTAACATGAAAAACAAGAGATCAAATTGTTTCCAATGCATGATTTTTGAGGATTGAATTATCAGCCTAGTTGCTCAATTTTTTAGTAGAGAAAGTTGAGAAGAGGAACAAAAACCAAGGATGGAAAGTTTAGACTTTGGCATGAATTCCTATGTAGTGATTTTTGGACCTATGGCACAAGTTTCCAAGATGACACAAATTTCTAGGAGATGGGAAAAATTATAAAGGGGAGAGATAAGTACCCCTATGTATTTAATTCTATGTAAATTTATTTGAGATAAAGGAAAATAAAACTCCTATTCCAATTGGTTTTCCCTTTGGGGTTTTTCCAGGGTTTATGATTGACCAAAAACAAGTGTCCCAAATTTATGTACATGCTTGTGACTTTTTTTATCTACTGAAAGTGAAAGTGAAAGAGTAGTGGTAGCCTATTAGTGTTTCATTTGAATTTAGTATTCGTGCTTAAATCAACAAATGAACCATGGGGTTAGGCATCAAACATGATGAGTAAAACAAATTGAAATCGGGTGGGGTTGTTTGCATACTTGTCATTCATGGAAAAGGTTGATGACAAAGGTTTAGTTGATGTACACATAGTTGATTACATGCTAGTTGATGTATGCACAATTGATGACATACTTGTTATGCTTGTAGAGCAGCACAGTATGGTGTAAAGGGTGTTGTGATGTGTTGTTAGATGTTGCTTGCATATGTTTTCATTCCATATGGTATGATGTTGTGATGTTTTTGTCACTATGCTTTCATGATGCTAAGGTTTATTGTGATGCTAAGGTGTGTTGTGATGCTAAGGTATGTTACAGAGATTATTGATGTACATTGTAGAACAACAAGAGGCATGTTGCAATGTGAATGCAAAATAGGTTTGATACACTCCAATGACGAAGCGACATTATCTTGACAAAAAAATAGAGGTGTCATGAAGACATTGCGATGTAAGGAAATGAAAAATGGGAAAGGCATGATGTCATTATAAAGTTACATTGTTGTGGAATTGTTGTTGTATTTAATAATTATAGATGGCTTAAAATAATATTTGGTGCAACATTTATTTGGTTTTAATATTCAAAATTTGAAAAGGTGTGAAACGAATTGGTGGAATGAAAAGAGGAAATACTGTTCACTTCATATTCTTGTATGGAATATTAACATCCAACAAAGTTTTTTTATAAAATATTTGATTTTGGAAGGTTGAATCTCTAGAGGTTATGTGCAATAGTTGAGTTTTTTTTATTTTGTGTGAGTTCTTGTTCATGAGTTACATGGCACAAATAAATAGAGGTAGAAGATAATATGTGAAGCATATTTGTGGAGGAGAAGAGGTAGAAACAGAGATGGAGGTGTGTAGAACTAAAGATAATGTAAACCAACACATTGTTCCTTCTATGTATTAGAGGATGGTAGTCTCCTTTTAGGTTGTAGCCTGAAACGAAAATGGTTGGAGCCTATTGAAGTGGAAGTGGGAGCTTCCAAGAAAGTTGTAGCTTACAAAACAAATTGAGGTAGAAGCCTCTTGTAAGCTGTAGCTTGTAAAAAATTTAAGTGGGGGTAGGAACTTCCTAACAAGTTGTAGCTTCAAAAATAGAAGAGAGGTTGTAGCTTCCAAAATTTGATGTAATAAAGGAAGTAGGATCTTTCCTTTGCATCACATCAACCACAAATTCATGGTTTCTCCCGTTATAGGTTTCCACTTATCTCTGGTGTCCACATGTGATTCCTTTTACGTGTTGATTTTATCCTGTCATAGACTGCTGTTATGATGATTAAATTTGTTATTTATATGATGTTATTAATAGTTCAAATAAATTTTAAAAAGAAAAATCACAGTGTACATGTGTTTAGTACTACAAAGTTTCAGTAATGGAAATAGAAAATAAAATCTGAACTGATAGCTTATGGAATTGGGGTATGGAAGCTAGTAAGTGATGGGGATTTTTTAGAAGATTCTTCAATGAAAATCACATGGAGATACAATTTGTCGACGCGTTTCGAACCCACCAGTGTGGTTCATCATCAGGACAAGTTGAGTGAGCAGATCTCACATTGCACATTAAATAGATATGGCAAAATATCCAATGACCCAATTTTCTAGACAGGTAACGACTAGAATGACAACAGCTAGATTGGACCGGGAAACAACTAGTTTGACTTTACAAGTTAATTTAATATTCTTGTTAATGTAAATGGATCATTTTAATATATTAATTAAATTATAACATTTATTAAATTATATTTTTTAATTGTAAATATTAAAACCTATTTAATTAAATTCTAATTAAAATAAATTAATTTTAAATTGATTAGATATTATACGTTATGAAAGTTAAAATTAGAGGTAAGCTATATAATAGTTTAAATATATATTAACTATTGACTAAGAATATAAAATTATTTAATTAGATATAAATTAACTATTTATATTGCGTACCTAATTAACTTTATAAAATAAATAAACTTTTATAACTAAATAATATCTAACAATTTTAAATTAATTTATTTTAATTAGAATTTAATTAAATAATTTTAATATTTATGATAACAAATTATAATTAATCTATTTTATAATCTACTTAATATATTAAAATGATCCATTTACATTAACAAGAATATTAAATTAACTTATAAAGTCAAACTAGCCATTTCCCGGTCCAATCTAGTTGTTGCCATTCTAGCCGTTATCTGTCTAGAAAATTGGGTCATTGGATGTTCTGCCCTATCTATTTAATGTGCAATGCGAGATTTGCTCACTCAACTTGTCCTAACGATGAACCACACTGGTGGTTTCGAAACACGTCGACAAATTGTATCTCCATGCGATTTTCGCCAAAGAATCTTCTCAAAAATTGATATGGATCACAGAAGCCTAAATTCAATAAGTGATGGGGATTTTAAATATTCTCTTTCTATTCAAGAACAAAAATGGAGTGCTTAAGAAAAATGTGCAATTTACAACAACCTTCACAATTTGGATCTTGAGACAATGATAGATATCAAGTCTATGGAATAAATATGTGATAGGTTGCATCACATACTTGAAGGAGATAATAGTAGCATCATTGTAGAAAAGGAAAATAAAAATAGGAAGAAGGAAAAGTGATCTTATAGAGAATGTGTTCATTCAAATGAGACCCTAATAATGTGAATGTACCTAATTCTCATGATGAAAAGTTAGATGAAGAACAAGCCAAGCTTGACTCAGTATTGGTTGAAATAGACAAACTAACAAATGAAAAAGCATATCAAAAGAAGTTGTAGATATGTGATGAAAGAGAGCATGAGTATAAGGAATAAATTAATGGACTAAGGAAACAGTTGGAATAAGCAAGGAGAGTTAAAGAAGTGATTAGTATCCATCTAAGGGAGAGATAAGAACAGTGTAAAAAATTAGAGGCAGAGAATGTCTCCATGAGAAAGAAGTCTGAAAAGAGTAGTAACTCAAATGTAGTCACTAGAGAAAATAAAGCGGCTCCAAATTGTTTGTAGAAGAAGGGGGGAGTAGAATTATTATTAAGGCAACAAATAAACAACAAACAACAAAAACAGAAGCAAATAAATGAGTCAAAGAAGATGTTCTTTGCAAGAATTCCATTTTCTACTAGAGATGATTTTAGAAAATATGAAAGGTTCCAAAGGAGATTTTCTTCTCCTTTGAAAGAAGTTAAGTGTTTTTCTTTCCATAACCCTAGACATATAGCAATTAACTGTAGTGGAAATCAAATCAAGACTCATTAGTAGAGGATGTAGTAGGCAAAGAAGCTACCTTAAGAAAACAATCAAAGAACATTCCCTACAAGGATATCATTAACAACCAAGTACACAAATACATTCTATGACTACTATTATTTGTGCAATGGTTTTGGACATAAGGCTATTGATTACAAATTGTATGTCAAGAAGAATATGTACACAAGAATACATAAAAAAAAAAAATCCTTCATTTCTTAGGCACATAAGATGCTACTTATATGACAACCTTGGCCACATGGCCAAATATTACAAGTTTCCACTTACCTTAAATAAATCTAGATAGAAGTAAGAATATATTCAAATCAAATCAAACGTTGAATCAAAAGAAAATACACATAACACAAAGAAACCTACTAAAGTTTACAAAATGAAGAAAGAGTAGAATGTGACTTTAGTGACAAATTGAAGTTAGTATGGCCTTAGTGGGAGATGCTCTAGTAAAGTAGAATCACAAGAGGTCAATATTTGAAGGGGAGGTGTGTCTATGTACATGGAAGTGAGGAAATTGAAGTCATTGTTATGTTTCTTGCAATGGATATGGAGAAAAAAACCATCTTGGTAAAATTTAAAGTGAATTATAGCATCCACCAGTGTTGGCTTGATAGGGCTTGACCCAGGTTCAGAGTTAATTAGCCAAACAAATCCCTACACTATTGGCCCTTTTGGCAACAACCCATGGAGTGCAAACTAAGGTCTCACCCGAAGCAGTATGGGGGGGTGCTAGAACCAAGTTTATGCACCCTTGAGAGATGTGAAGGGTCAATTTAGTACAACTGTGAATACCTTCGTGTAGGTTGCTTCGCGCACTGTCCTGACCTGCAAGGCCTTCGCGGTCTATTATAATCGCCTTCGTGTAGCCCTAACCAGGGGTTGAGATGATTTTGTGCTACTAAGGTATAGATCTACGCTATTTCCCAAGTTACACCTCAGATCTTACTTATCCTCTTATAACTATTAGTTAACTTCACGTAAACAGATACTTTATCTTATATTCACTTAATCAACACAATCATATAAGTTCATGCACCATATAAACAATAGAAATGTAATTTATACCCAATACATTCAATGCAGAAAAAAAGTAAATAAATACACAGGAATGGTATAAAAACTTCTATTTATTAATGCTTCAATCAGTCACAGACTCAACCTACCTTGCACACTCAACTACAGGGGTCCGCACACTCAGTTGCAGACTATTAGGCCTCTGCACAGTTGGCTACAAAGCCTTCTTCTACTCTATGATCCAAGACTCGACTCTACACTTAGATAAGACTCAATTCATCATCCTTCATTCATCAATTGATTCCCCCTTTACAACTTAGAGCCTTGCTCTATTTATACAATCCCATGGTCCGCAGACCATGGGTAGATCTCTAAAGCCAACATTACATTTACAAAAATGAGGGTGAAAAACCCTACGACCCATTTACAAGTTCATGCTCTACACCCACAAAACGCGGAGTCTTTACATCAGATTTAGTCAAAGTCTGGGCTTTAAGCCCCAAAACTTCCCTTGGGGGATCCCGCGTCCAACATGCCCCCAACACAAACATTATGACTCACCCTTGAGTCACTTTGTCGGTGTGGAGATCTTCACATGGAGACCTCCCAACTCTGCCTGAATGGCTACAAGATCAGCAATGCATTGAGTATCTTCTTGTTGTACCTCCTGCACACACTGTTCAGAGACCACTATATTTTAACTACTTCCTTGCATCTGCTCCTATGTTCCATGCATCTGCACGAGCTTGGCTTCGATAGAGAATGTAATGACAAAGGCCTCATCGATCCATGGTTGGACGTGCACCTTCAACACTGCTTCCTTATGTCGCATCACGTCTACCTGCTCTTTGAGCACTTTTTCCTGTTGCATCCACACGAGCCTCTATGTACGGACTACCATCTGCGTGGTCCCTTTTATATCATCATATCATTGTTGCAGCTCATGTGCCTCTATTTCTAAGCATTGTATGTTTGAGTACTCCTGCAGAGTGGTGAGGACCTCGAATGACTCTTCCAAAAGTTTGGTGCACTGTTCCATCACCTCTAGTGGAGTTTAAAGTTGTGCCTTCAACTGCAGCTTAGCTATTTGAAGGTTCAGCTCCAGCTGAACCTTAGCCATTTCTTCTCATGCCTCGCGCATCCCTGCTGCTAACCTCTGGATGCACACCTCTGTTGGTGCCTCTGCTGGGACGGCCAACTCAGGGACCATCTATCAGGCCTCTTCAACCACCTACACTAGCTGCCTATTCTATGTTACAACCTTGTCGCACTGCAGGCTTAGTTGTTCCATGTTAATTCTTTGTTCACTGAACACCTGTAGTGCGCGACCCTCCCTAGCCTGTAGTTCTACAGTTACTCCACCCTGCTAAACATAGAGCGTCTCTTAAAGGAGTGCAACCATGTTGATCCCCACTCCATTTAGTGTAATGTCCACAGGCCTGTTGGCCTCATTTTCTATAACCAGTGCCCCCTGCAACTATTCCTATTGTGAGGCTGGTCGACAGAATACCAGACTGAGGAGTGTGGACCTGCAACTCATGTATCTCTACCCGAAGGGCCCCCAATGCCATTTGATTTTCCTCTGCAAACTAATGGAGGGCCTCTGCGGTGACGTCAAACACTATCTCGAGTTGAAAGAAACGTTGGAGGCTTTTGACTTCTTCCGTAGCCCCACCTGCTCTCTCGGGCACTGGCGCTTCAACTGTGTAGATGATGTCTATGGGTCCACACCACCTTCCTCTATCTTGGGCTCTTCCTCAGGCAACAACAACTTATGGCCCTCGCACTCCTTCTCTACTTCCTATTCTTGTTCTATGGCTACCTTCTACTATTCTATCATTGCCTTCGCAATGTCCTGCACCTCCTAGGCCTTTGCTACTACTGCCTCCTTTTTTATTTTCTTTTCCAACTGCACCTTCCACAATTTTTCCTCATCCTTCTTCGTTTGTGCAACCTACTTCTTCGTTTCCAACGCAAAGATGGCTGTAGTGCACCACTCCAGTAGCCATCACTCAAGTACGATGAATATGACATCGTCCATGGCCAAGTATGAGAGCTCATTCCACTTCTTGGCGGGGTCCTTGTGCGCCTTGACATACACGTAATGGAAGTCCTCCATAAACTTTGTGAAGCTTTGTAGACTATTATAGACAGTGGGAGATAACCATGGCTTACGGTTAATCCCCATTCTAATGTTCATCTCCATGAACACCCATAATGTCTTACTGTCTCGGATCCTCTGGATGTCTTTAGTGGCCCACAACAAAGCGTACTTCACTACCTCTAAAAGATCCCACGCAATTGTGGGGAACTGGCTATCCTTAGGCAATTCCCAAGCCACCAGCACTATGGATGGCAGAAGCCATGTATAGTGGAAGGTCTTCACCTATTCCTATGCCTCGTGGCAATTCTCCAGGAACTCCTTGCACAAGTACTTGGACTAGTTAAACTAGATCCCCTCTCCACACTACGCGGCAAGTGCTATCACTGATGCAGGTACCTCATCTACGTGGCACTTCCACATAACCTTGCCATCCAGTATCTAGGTGGCAACTCTGACTTCCTTATTGTTGGTACTGGAGATCACGTACCCTCTCTTCTTTTTCTCTGGCTTGAATTTTTCCTTCATGGTCTTCATGATGGCCAAGTCATTGCTCTTACCCTCCAAAATATCTATTGGATCCTCCCCCTTACAAGGGTGTCAAGTAATTCTATGAATTAGGTGGTCCGTGATGGGGATGGGCTCCTATAGCCATAAACACCCACCATGCACCAAGCAGAGTAGATGCCTAATGACAAAACTAGTTACTGGGGTGCGATGGTACTACGGCACCCAAAGTAGGTTTAACAACCCTTCGTTCTCTACTCCGTGCAACCACTTATGTAGCTCCAACTCTAAGACCCCTGTCGTAGTGTTTTTCTTCAACCTCATGAGTTGTACGATTGCCAAGTGTGGGAACTTCTCATGGTCCACGAGATCCCAATCTTCAAACTTTATAGCCAGCACTCGTCCTAAGTGCGCTCCTTCAAAAATGATATCGTTAGGTAGCAGTGGAGTCTGTAGAGATCTCTTGCTCTCATCTAGGTCCTTGGGCACCCTTTCCCTCCCCGTCCATAGAGGAACATATGCTGGCAGCCTGGTTAGAGTGTCTACACCCTGGGTTTCTTCCTCCAATTCTTCATCCTCCTCCTCTTCGATCAGGATTTCCTCAAGGTATTCCTCCTCCCCATCGGTTTCCACATTAACTACTTTCCCATTTTCTTCCATGGTCAGTTTAGTTCATAGTAGGTTTCTAGGGGACACGCACACTGGAACCATGGGCTACTTATCTTTCTTGGGTCTCAGTGTGTGCGATGATTTAGGTATTTCCACGAATATATTGAAACTCTTAGGGACATATCCTATTGTCATAGCCTACATGGCCTCTTCAGCGGTCATCTCACCAATATCCATGGCTTCCTATGGTGCTGCCATCTTGTTGTTCCATAAATCTCTCAAATGCTCAGGTAGGTGCTCAAACAACACCTTCAACCCCAACAGGTCAAATAGGTCTGGGTTAAAAAAAATTTGGGCGGACGACAGCTCAATTCTCAAATGGCCAAGTGTTGTTTGCTAAGAAGCCCTTTGCAATTTATAGCACCTTTTGAATTCAAATTCGACTATTCCCCCCAAATTTGGTCCATTAATGCTCCCTTAGTGGCATATTTTCCCAAATCTAGCCCATAAAGTTTGCCTTAAATGCCTATTGCCCACTCCATTTGGTCTCAAACCAAGCATCACATCATGAATAGTGACTAAAACAGTCACTTCCTAGCCGACCCACATGGCAGTGCAGCTACCCTTGCGCTGTCACAGACCCTGTGACACTTCACTCCTGTGTGTAGTCCTGACATTGTGCAACTTCCGAGCAGAGTAGTTTATAGTCCCGCACCTCCTTTAAATTGCCTGGGGCGCTAAGAATGTGCTTCCCATGGCTAGTTAGGTGGCTGGGCCACCTGTATATGGCTTCAACCGTCTATCACTTACTTCTCCTGGGAAGGGTTCGACATTTGATTTCAGAAACTACATTGTGCATTTTACCAACTGCATTACACCACCATATGTGATCCCCTTAGTAACATATGGTCCAATCCAAGGAATCAAACTAATAAAATCTCAGTGGTAGTCCCCAAATTCATCAACGTAATTGTGCACATCATCTTTTATCACCAAGGTTTTTCTTTTCAAGAAAGTCCTTCTGTATTCCTTCCTCAAGCTTCTTTACCTTTGCTTCCACCATGGCGCTTTCTTCCCTTAACCAAACTCTTTCATTCATGAGTTATTGGAACCTAAGATTACCCTGTTGGATCTCTTCATCAGGTCCCAAGCATTCTTCTTTGAGCTCTTCCAACTGTGCGATCCATTCTTCCAAGGCTCTGCGATTTGTCCTATCCACGATCACTGCTATCCGTGGACTAGGCATGATATACTCCATCGGTATTATAGTGTTTGCTCCATAGGCCAACCTAGAAGGCATCTATCCTATCAGTTTCTTGCACTTTATCCTATAAGCCCATAAGGTTGTTGGTACCCACAGGTCTCACTCACTTCACTATGAATTATATACCTTGTTCAGTGCTTCGCACACTTCGTTAAATGCTTCCACATGGATAACCTTATGCATGCTCATTCTCTCCCAAATATATCGTTCCAACTTGAGGAACTGTTTGCGCATTCGCCCCCCCCCCCCCCCCCCCCGTCCCAACACATGCTTATTGACTATATTTCCTAACGAGTATTTCATGTGTATCCACGAAGGTTGTTTACCATATTCTTGTACCCCCTGGACAGATGCACACATGGAGCATCCCATCCATTGCCTTTATTTTCCAATCGCACTCTAGGTTCTCCAAATTGCGAGCGCATCATCCTCCTACATGCACACCAGTCTTCAAAGCTTCCTTTGTGTGTACCCCACCACCTTGCAAGCATAGTTCAGAGTACCCAATTCAATGCCTGGAAACGTTTCTTTTCCGGCACCTCCCTTTAAAATCTATCCAAGAAAACATCTACCTCACCTAACCCATCATAAGTAGGAAAATCTCTCACTTCTGTCAATACATAGTGAAATGATCTTATCATCATATTACAATTAAGCATGGTTATCTCATGTAACCAGTTCTACCATCACTTTATCTCCTCATCTGAATCTGATGTATAGGAGCTTTTGCACTCCCATGAGATTCGTCTGTCCATGGTGGGATTTACCCAATATTTCTCTCACGTAGTTATTTTGTAGATGCAGTCCAAATCATCGTCACTTTCATAGTCATGCACCGGCTCTGTATAGCTCGATCCTTCAGCAAGGTCCAAGGGTATAACTATGCATAGAGACTTCCTTTTAAAAATCATCTTACACTTCTTCAAATTAATCACCCTCATGTCAGTGGCCCAATCAATTCCTAAGAGCGCGAGGAAGGGATTGTTGTCATCAACAATCTCTTTCACTTCAAAGTCTGCTAGCGCGCTCACTCCCTCAATATCTACAGTGATTCCTTGCTATCTTCCCATAGGTATTATCTTCTATTGGTTCACCATTCGTAGCTAAATGGGAGACCATTGCAGCATAGGCCTCCCCATGCACTTCCATGTCTACCTTGGCAGAACGTTCGCATCCGATCCTAAATCCAGAATTACCTGGTCCATCTCATATTCTCCAATCTGCGTGGTTAACCTCATTTCTCTTCCTGTCCTCATCGTATGCTTTCCAATCTTCTGGACTATGTGCGGTTCTCCTGGCACAGTCCCAGCACATCTGTTAATGAGTTCTTGTAGTCCCCTTACAACTTTACTATCGCACAGTAGCTTCATATATGTTAAAGAATGTTGTAAGCATAGATGGGTCCATTTTTGGCTCCAATCTATCTTTGCTTCCTGAAGTGGAGGCATCACCGAAGATCTTCTTAGCTTCCATGAAGGTTTCCTTAGCATGCTCCAAATCAAACTCTGCTTCTTTCATCGGAGCCTTGCGAACCCTAGTACTATCTTTGGGTTGTTTTCCTTTGTCATCTCCCATCATGATTCCACTTTGGAGCACAATGTTCACATTTTGGATCCTCCTCACATGGCTCAAACCTCATCATCTGCAAGTTCTAAGTCAAGGGAGGTGGTAGTGCTCCCTTGTCGCATATCCTAGCTACCATATTAGGAAAATCTTCTGTCTCATGATTAAACAAGGTACAATACAAACATGATGGACATGTTGGGTTCGTATAATCACGGGTATAATGTTCTGGCCCTCCACAAATATAGCATATCAGCTATCCGCGACCTCTTCTAGGTCCTCCTCCACCTTGGCCTCATCTGCACCCCTGAAATCTTTTTCAAGCCACTCCTGCATTCAGGTCTAGGAGCTACAATTTGGCCTGAAGTCTATAGGTGGGAGTTCTACCCATCATTAACTCATATCTTCCACAAGTGTGCTCATCATGTCCTATTGAACTACAAAAGTTACAAAACAATTGTTGCAAATTTTGTGTATACTTCTGTAACAAATGGCAATTGTCTGTAGCATGTTTCCCTCCTATTTGACAAATAGCACACCACAAATTAAGCACCACACTAGTTCTTACTTGTGCCTCTGATATTAACGGCATTGGTCCTCCTCCCGTGAGGTAGTTCGTGAACACCGAGCAGTGGTCGTTATCATGACCTTGACACTTGCATTTTACACACCACACCTCTTCGTGCACTTCTGGTGGAGTTGTCTTATCCTATTTCAGACTCTGCATCTCAAAGAATAATTTTTTCAACTGCACGTGGATCTACTGAACTTCCAAATTAGGATCCTACATTGGGGTCTCATGCAGTCTCATCGTGATCTTCAAGGCTTCTTCCTGAGTTGTTAACCTCTAATCTGACAATGCATTCCTCAAATGCAACGTTAACGATGCTACAAACCATTTACGGTGTTTTCCATCCGTCAAAGTCATATTAGCTTTGCGAATTGTGCACTTCAACCTCTGATCCAACTCCCAAGGAGTCTCGCCCAGTAGCATTGTGATCTCTTTGAACCTAATGATCAACTTTTCTTCTGACTTCGGACTGCTAAATTCCTTATTTAGCGCAGTTTGGATATCCGCGATCCCTGCATTCGAATTTTCATTAGAATGCTTAATATACCAAGTCAACACGTGGTCCTACAAGGCACTAACCAGTGTCACTTTCATTATATTTTCATCTATAACTCCCTATGCTTCCCATATAGCTCTTATCATGAACCAAAATTGGTCTTAATCCTCATTTCCTACTCCCTTGAACATAGGCAACTTTATCGTGCTTGCCATATTGACTCGTGGTGGTGGTGGAGGTGGTACGGGTGAAGATGGTGGTGAACGCGATGAAGCTGGTGGCGGTGTGGGTGGGGGTGGTATGCGCAGAATCCTTTTCCTTATTATATGGATCGAACTTCATGGAGAGACCTTCGTGAGCTCTTCCTCATCCCCTCGCAGAGTTGAAATCAAAGGGCTATTCTCTGGTCCCTTACTTCCCTCATTTCTATAGGTTTTTCCACTTCGTGTAGCTCCAAACATCAAGGTAATTGCATAACCTTCTTTTCACACAATAGCATTTTAATCCAAGTATTCAGAGACTTCCTACTGCAGAATTGAAGTCCCCATAAGTCCCTAGACAAAAAAACTCCTGAGGAAGTGTTCACTAGAAAAAATCCATCTATATATCATCTTTGGATCTTTGGGTGTCATGTATATATCCATATACCAAAGGAAAAACGAAATAATTTGGATCCATCGGGCATGAATGGAACATTTGTTGGGTACAACAACTCATCGAAATCCTATAGGATCTACATAAAATAAGAACATCACCTGGAAGTCAGTTAAGATGTCATATTTGATGAAAGCATAGCATTCAAAAAGCCAAAGGAACTTTTCATAGACTCTGATGATGTAGAACTTTTGGTAGTTGAAGAATAAGTTGACAGGGGAGAAGAAAAATCACGCCATGAATAAGAATGTCCTAGTGAGCCTGTTCAACATATAATCATCCCTAAAACAAGGAAAATACCTAATTGGTTAAAATATACACTACTTTATGTAGAAGGTCATGGGGTAGTGAAAGGGTCATTTAAAGAAAGAAAGAAACCTAAGAGATATTTTGGGTATGCTACATACATGACAAAACTAATAGAAGTAGAACCATTCACTTTCGTAGAGGTTGTGATTAATAAAGAATGGAAAGATGCCATGAATAAAGTGTAACAATCTATAATGAATAATAGAGTACGAGAGATCATACATAGGCCCAAAGACAAAACAGTGGTAACTTCCAAGTGGATTTATAAGATAAAACATGCGATAGATGGAAGTATAGATAAATATAAGGCAAGATTGTGGCTAGGGGCTTCTCTCAACTAGAAGGCATTGACTACAAAGATACATTTTCTTCAATAGCAAGATATACAATGATTCGTTCATTAGTCTCTCTGGCAGCGTTAATGGGATGGAAAATTGACCAAATGGGTGTCAAGTATACTTTTCTAAATGGAACAATAGATGAAGAAGTATATATAGATAAACCCTTGGGATTCAAATTTAAATATAGGAAGGAAAATGTTTACAGATTGAAGAAAGAATTATATGGCCTTAAGCAAGCACGAAGGGCATCGTATGCTAGAATGGATGAATACCTGCAAAGAATAGAATTCATAAAATTTTATGCTTATATGAACATTATATCAAGTTTGTAGATGGAGAACCTATAATCATTATTATGTATGTAGATGAGCTTCTCTTGATAGGTATAGAAGGTTGAATTGAAGAATGTAAGAAGAAACTAGTAGCAAAATTTGACATGAAGGATCTTGGGTTGATGCATTACTACTTGGGATTAGAAGTCTGGCAAGGACCTGATGAAGTTTATTTGGTTCAGGGAAAGTACATGATCAAGATGCTAAAGAGGTTTGACATGATGGACCGCAAACCTATGACCAATCTGATGATCACAAACTTGAAGAGACTAAGGAGTTTTCAATCAAGCCCTATGGATCCTTCCAAGTATAGAAAACTTATTGGCTCACTGATGTACTTGGTGGATACTCAACTAGACTTATGCTTTGTAGTAAATATTTTCATTCAATTCCAAGTGGAGATGAAGCATGTCATTGGATAGTAGAAAAACCTATTCTAAGATGTTTGCGAGGAACCATCCAATATTGTCTAAAGTATGAAAGAAGGAATGACGTCTAATTGATTAGATACACAGATTCCGACTAGGGAAGTAGTGAGCAAGATGGAAGGACCTCTACAGGAGGATGTTTCATTTTGGGATCCTACATGGGCTCATGGATGAGAAGAAATCAAGACACAGTTACTTTGAGTAGAGTTGAGGCTGAATATGTTTCAACCTGTGAAGTAAGCAAAGAATTAGTATGCTTGAGGAAGCTTTTATCTGACTTGTTTGAAGGACCAAGGAACCCTAAAATGATACTTTGTGATAACACCAGTTGTATACATTTGTGTGAAGATCCAATGTTTCATGGAAAGATAAAGAATATAAAAAACAAGTAACACTATATTTGATAGCTAGTACAAAATGGTGGGATACAACTACAATATATATCCATGGATGAGAAGGTAGTTGACATATTGAAAAAATTACTTCCAAACAAGAATCTTGTGTACTTAGGAGACAAAATTCGTTTGGTTGATGCATCCTCCCTAATTGGGAGGGAGCGATATACACTACATTCTTGTCTTCAAAGAATGGAGGATTGGGTAACCATCTAGCATTCGATACTCTTTGAGAATATGGTAGGGAATTCAAGCAATAATAGTCATGGACCAATATTATTTGAGGAGTAGCTATCCAAGTAAGAATATTCCAAAGGAGTTCATACTTAGTGAACATTCGGGTGGAGTATGTACCTTGAGAGAAAATAATGATGGTGTCTATAAATCATTGGTCTGCTAGCATTGTGCTCTAATCTTGTAAAGAGATAGAGTTGTTAGTTAATGCCTTGCTATATGAAAATGTTGGTTCATATGATGCTAAACAGATGAGCTACCAATCTGACTCTTTTTATGAGATCTTTTCAAATTGAGAATGACCATGTACCTCTTATGAATACCTCCCTAGTTAAGAGGGAGTGTTGAAAAATTTGTAACTAGGTTTGTTCTTCATAAGTATGAAATGTATTCTTGAAAATCATTAAATGAAATAAATTATTATTATTAGATCATGGGCTTCATGCTCAAGTTCTTTTATTTTATAGGTCAAGCACCCATTGAGTGCTTCTAGGGTTTTTTCCTAGGTCTAAGATTCACTGTCATATATTGAAGACCACAATGGGTTCATTGTATCTTGTAAAGAAAAAAAAAATTGTCTTTAAAGTGTCAAAATTCCATCCAAGATCAAGTCAGCCTAGAAGTTGTCAAGTCAGACTAATTGAAGAGTCATGTCTACCCCTTAGAGAGGCCTATATATAGAGAGGAAATCATCCTCCAAATAATCACTCACTCATCTCTCATTTTATGCGAACAAGAGGATGAACAAGAGTTCAAATAAGAAGGATGAAGAAGAGGTCAAGGAAATCCAAAGTCTTTGGGCTAGTTATCTCCCCAACATGTTAGTTGAAGCTAGGGTTTCTGTGTAAGGGTTGCTTCTAGTGTGATCTTGGAAGGAAGAGAGGAAAGAAGGAAGGCAAAGTTCACTAAGGGAATCTCTCTAGACCTAAGTCACAAGGAAATGCAAATGAAGGGAAGAAGAGGCTCTAAGAAGAAGATCGAAGTCTTCAAGGGTGGCAAAAGTAGTTTCAACAATTGTCGGGTAGACAAAATTTCGGATATGCAGTAGGAGGTCAAAGTTCTTTCAACAGGAGTTCATGTTGTTAGTTAATCTTGATCTTGGAGGGTATTTTTCTGAGTCACAAGGTCTTGTTATTCTTCAATTGAAGGATCTATAAGAAGAGAAGGGATATAAGGGTTTTCCCCTCAAGAGGAGGGGTTTTGGCCCTCACTTGCAACCTATATATTTTGTCATTGTTCTTATTGTTTTGGTAGTTTTTTTTATGTATCTCACATTATAATAATAAGGAACAAATATAATAAGCAAAAAGGTAACACAAACTGTTATCAAATTAAAGATAATAAAAATATTCATTACCCTATTGAATTCTCAACATATGTTACCTTCTCTGTACACAAAGGGTTTGAATATCAAGTATGTTGTCTCATATGAGGAGCACATAATAGAAGTATTTAATACATTTGAAGTGGAATGTTAACACCCATAGATTAGAGACATTTAGAACAGTAAACACCGAGAGTTTCTTCAAAAGGATGACCAAAAGAATATCAAATGCTCCCAACAACTATGAGATGATGGAGACTAAGCTTAAAGAAAATATTTTAAGGAGATCACTGACCATATATGTAGCTTCAAAAATAAACATCAGAAACATAATTTATTTTCTAGCTTAACGTTGGTTCTTAGGTCAAGATCACAGAGATCTGCAAGTCATTACTGAAAACATTAACAATGAAGGAATATATGGAGGCACTAGATCAGGTAACCATGTCTAAATATAAATAAGAGGTGCACAAGTTAAGAAGACTAAAAGATAATTAAAAAGTAAAATAAAATAAGAGAGGAGAAAAAGGTAGCCATACAAACAAAGAAAAGGCAAAAGGAACAAGCAATGAAGAAAGAGTTAACACAAAAAAAATCTAGAAAAAGAAAAGTCGATTTAAATTGCTGAAGATGTAATTTTGGATGAAGAACATAAAATTAAACATATAATATTACATGTGTCCATTTCCATGACTATGTGAAATTCATCCTCTTTGGATTAATTTACTAGTACATTTTCCTTTGTCAGTAATTTCATCACTATCAACGATGGTAATGCTCTATCTAATTGTATCGATGACTACTTAGGGAGATTTCCAAAATATATGTATAACGAACTTGAGAAAACCAATTGCAATCACATCTTTCCATTTTCATGACAACTGAGGATTCTAAACTAGGCACTAGAGATGCCAAGCTAAATTTTGTTGAAATAGTGCACTGAATGATTACAATTGCTTGATGTAGTTGAATTCCATTTTCTATAATTGTATCCAGAGTCCCATTGACCATAATGATGTGCAACTCAATTGAAAAATATTGAATAGATTGTTTTGACTTTTCTAGGAGAACTCTTTTCTTAGGTGAAGACAGTGTGATGCATGCTTGACTAAAATAGACAGTCGTCAAACAACACATGCAATCTCATTTTACTTGTGTTGGTTGAAATATTACACCAAATTGATTCATTATCAAGTTGTGATTCACTTCTGCTAAGGATCAAAAGTTTCATAAAATCCAGAATAAAATGATGTATTAGAGGATTGTGAGAAATATTGTTGTTGGACTCTTTCCCAAATCGAAATATCACAAGAAGTTAATAATCTGGAGGATGATTCATGATTTTGAATTTGAATCAGAGTTCGAGGAAGATTATGAGAATAGTCACAAGATTGGGAATGCCTTGCTTCTCGATGGACTAGATCATATGGAATTTTAAGCGGACTGGAATTTTGTAGAAAGTCAAGTTCCAATGACTGCTAGGCATGGAGCCAAACAAGAAGAGGTGGAGACAAATGTTGAGATGGGCTAGGTATCTTTGTCATAATGCTCAATGTGGAAATAATGGGTACATGAAGAACAAGGCCAAATAAGCTACAAGGAGTGGACTAGTGTTGGCATTATGATACAAGTGTTGTCGTTGATGGCAACTCACTCATAGGTCAATTCAATTTTGATAAAAGGCAACTCACAATACAACAAGTATATTCAGAGGTTACAGGACAATGTTACATAAGAACATGAAGATGGAACTAAGGTCCACTGATCAGAATAAAGAAGGTAGAGGAAAAATATGATACATGCTAGTCCACTTAGTCAAAACAACATATACACGTTTTTCCACATAACAAAAATAGCGTATACGTATACATGAACTC
Organism: Pinus taeda; assembly: GCA_000404065.3. Classification (NCBI taxonomy): domain Eukaryota; kingdom Viridiplantae; phylum Streptophyta; class Pinopsida; order Pinales; family Pinaceae; genus Pinus; species Pinus taeda. Next base: position 62,214 of record APFE031573552.1, read on the forward strand.
CCATAGAAGGAAAAGCCTATACATGATTCAAAAACCTAGGTTTTGGTCCAAGGTATTTGGTCTGTGGTATTGACCCTAGGTATTTGGTCTGAGGTATTTGGTCCGTGCTATTGACCATAGGTATTTGGTCCAAGGTATTGGCCCCAAGTGGTTTTGGTCCAAGGTATTGACAAAGGGCCTAAAGCTATATAAGAAGGAGAAGATCATAAGGCCAAGTGTGAAAGAGTATGGGTTTCTAAGGAATACTTTTATCTGAAGTATATTTTATGTTGCAGGGCCTATGTTTGTGATTTGATCTAAAATACTTTGTGCACCTTGAATTCAATGCTGGATTAAGATCATGAGACCTAAAGTGACTTATTATTGGATTATCTAATATTTGTTGGGCTAGATCTAACTTTGTACCCCTGTTTTATTCTTTAAATGTCATGATCTGGGTTTGTCTGAAGTTCAGAAGTGCATAAAATTTATGAGTTGATATTTGCAGATATGTATGTTGGTTCATCTCTTCAAAAGCATGTGTACACGCAGGTTATACTCTTCAAAATAGCGTGTATGAAAGAAAATCTTATTTTTCAGATCTTACTGGTCTATCTGATCAAATTCTGTTGTTTTATTGTTGTCTATCAATGAAGTCTTCTTAGATATGAATGGAAAATCGAATGCATAAGGAGGTTGGTATTTGATTGATTGATTGTATATGTGAGAAGAAGTGATCTTTGTCGTTTCCTATGTAAATCTCTGTAAGTTGATAGTAGATATTCAGTATATTTCTAGTTGGTATAGACATGATTCAAAAGTTTATGTTTGTAGTAGTTTTGAAGGTATATGTAGGTTTGATTAATGGATGTGGCGTATACATGCAGTTTGGGTTCAGTCAAGTAGCGTATACACTCTGATGCATTGTTTTTGAGGTTACCGCTGGTTCTGAATGATGATGCAGGTTTCTGGGTTCAACACAATGTTTTTGTGTCAGTGATCTGATTGTTCAGATTAACTGAATGTTGGTTGATGTAGTTTAAGTTTAAAAGCTTTTATGGGTCTAGTATGAAAATTGGATGAACCGTGGCCTTCATATTATGGTGTTGTGATCCAGGAGTATGCAATCTAAAAAATTAATGAAATGTGGTTTCTGGAGGAAGAATGAAGGTTGTAGCCTTCTATAGGTCAGTGCCTACGTACTAGTAAACAATTGACTTGTAAAAGAGCTAGGGGTTTGTAGATCCCTTCCAGTAGAAGCTGGAAAACGAGAGAAGGTTGTAGCCTTCTGCAGGTGGGTGCCTGCATGTGGTATGAGTCTGCACCAGTACAAGATTGTAAACATATTTTCTTATTATTAAAGGAAGACAGAGACGACATCAACATGTTGTTTTCACCCACATTGGGTTTCCACCTTAAATCTTGGTGTTCATGTGTGTTTCTTATGTGTGATGCTTTATTCTATTTTTATTGCATTGTCTAATAAGTTACTGTTGTACTAGTTTAAGATCAACACATGATAAATTGTCTAAATCAAAAGTTCTCTGTATATACGTTGGTTTCTATAATCACAGTTGCATGTACATGCTAGTTCAATCCACTGAAGTAGTGTATATAAATCTATTTAGGAAATAAAATTTTTGATCTAATAATACTGATTCACCCCCCCTCTTAGTATTATTTCCAACAATTGGTATCAGAGCAGGTCCTTAAGAAGAAGCTTGATTGCTTGAAGGAATATCTTTCAAGATGAACAATCATGAAGGCATGGGATCCATCAAACTACCAATCTTCAATGGGAGAAACTTAGTATATTGGAAAATAATAACCAGAGCCTATCTACAATCGCTTGGAACTGATGTTTGGGAAATTATGGAAGGAGGATATCAATTTCTAGCAGCAATTCCTATACACTCTACAGGTAAGAAGTTATATGAAACTAATGCCAAAGTTGTCAATACATTACTAGGAAGTTTGTCAGAATTAGAATTTGTCAAGGTCATGCAACTCAAGACAGCCAAACAAATATGGGACAAAATCATTTAGAGCTACGAAGGAGACTCTCAGGTAAAACGTGCTAAGCTTCAAACTCTTAGAATTCAGTATGAAACTCTTAAGATGCATAATGATGAGAGTGTAGCCAGTTACTTTTTATGTATAGATGAGATTGTTAATTGTATGAAGAATATGGGTGAAGAAATAAAGGAAGTTACTTTAGTTGAGAAAATTTTGAGATCTTTGTCTTCTAAATTTGAGTCAAAAGTGTCTACCATAGAAGAAAATCAGGATCTTCAAACTATCACTGTGACTCAACTTTATGGAATCCTAACTACCTTTGAATGAGAAAAGGAGGTCCATCAGATAGGAGAGAAGTTGCATTTAAAGCATCAGCAAAGGGAAAATAAAAGGAAGAGAACAATGAATTAGGACACATTTCTGAAGAGGAAGATGGGGTAAATTTTGTCAAGAAGCTTCAACGGGGTTCTCAAAGGTTCAGAGGTAAGCTATATTTCAAATTCTTTTCTTGTGGTAGAGTCGGTCATTATGTTGCAAAATGTCCTCATAAAGATAAATATGAAAAAGAGAAGTAATATGAAAAAGGAAAAAGGAAATAGGTTGTGAATAGAAGGAGTTACTATACGCATGAAGATAGTGATGGTTTATCTAATAGTGATGAAGATGAAACTGAACAAGATTATAGACTTCTCATGGCCTATGAAAATGATGATTTTGTGGATGCATTAGAAGAGGAAGGCTTTCATGAAGAAATCACTAAACTCAAAATCTGTTTAGAAGAAAATAATATGGTCATAGATACTTTGACACACCAACTTGTTGAAAGAGAAAAACACAATGAAAATCTAGAATGTGAAATTGTGGGTCTAAGAAAAGATCTTTAGAAGACAAGATATATCAATCTTAGATTTGCTAAAGGATCATAAGCTTTAAATGAAATTATCAAATTTTAGCGTTTTCCTCTGATAAAGACGGGTCTTGGATATACTGAAGAATCATCTCAATCACAGAAGCCATCAACCTCCACCAAAAGCTATCTTGATGCAGCAAATACCAGTGAATAGTATGTCAATTGTCAGTAAAGGCCTAAAACCCATTATCAGGTAAATCATACTCAATTTACTCCAAGGATGACTATCAATAAAAGCCACAACCAATAGGTAAACAATGTCAGAATATTCGATGGTCGTAGAAACTTCTTTAATGGGCAATGTTTTTCATGTCATAGCATTGGGCACAAGGCTACTCATTGCATTGCTTACAAAACCATCATGACTAGAGAAGCACAAAATCAAAGGACTGTAATAGGAATCAAGAAAAGTTCCTATAATAACTATTCTCATCTTGAAAATGAAATAGAATGCTCGATTTGTAACAACTTTGGTCATGAAGAATCTGAATGCAGGAGAAAATTTCGGTGAACACTTCAAAAGGAGCAAATGCCATTAAATCCCAAGATATGAAGAAGCAAGGAATCTCAATCAGAAAGATGTGGTATAGCCTTGTATGTAGAAGGACAAGAAAATCAGTGGTACATTGACAGTGGATGCTCCAAGCACATGACAAGTGATAAGGGGAAACTTCACTCATATAATCCTTTAGAAAAAGAAAAGAATGTGTCATTTGGAAATGATACTCCAGCTTTGATTAAAGGTAAAGGTTTTGTTTTCTTGAAAGTAAAGGTTAAATCTGGAAATGTTATGTATGTTGATGGTTTAAAGCATAATCTGTTGAGTGTCAGTCAAATGTGTGATCAAGGAAATGAAGTGGTGTTTCGATCAAACAGGTGTGTTGTTCATGAGCTTGATACAGGAAAGAATGTGATCAAAGGTACAAGAACTCCAAACAAATTATACATACTCAAAGGAGGACAACAACAATGTTATCTAAGAAAAATGAATGAAAACTAGCTGTGGCATAGAAGATTGGGACATTTAAGCTTTTCTCAAATAAGAAAAGCATGTAGGTTCAAGGTAGTTCGTGATCTTCCAGATATCAGCATCCTAGAAAATACCATATGAAAACCATGTCAAGTCAGTAAGAAAACTAGAGTTCACTTCATTGAAAAGGAAGGGTCAACAAGTAAGCCTCTTGAACTTATCCATACTGACTTATGTGGACCAACAAGGAAAAGGTCACCTCATGGAGAAGAATACTTTATTTTGTTACGTGATGATTTTTCCATAATGTGTTAGATAGGTCTTCTAAAGCATAAAGATAAAGCATTTGAAAAGTTTAAAGCTTCAAAGCTTTGGTCGAGAATGAATCAGATTAAAAATCAAATATCTCAGATCTGATCGAGGGGGAGAATTCATATCAAATGAGTTATTTGACTTTTGTGAGCAACATGGAAAAAAAAGGAAATTCTCCATTGCAAGAACTCCTCAGCAAAATGGTGTGGTAGAAAGGATGAACAAAATAGTTCAAAAAATGGCTGGAGCTATGCTAGATGAATCTAGAACTCCTGCAACCTTCTGGGGTGAAGCTGCATTTGCTGCCATGACTATTCTCAACAAAGCAAATGTTCGGGTAAATAGCACTCAAACTCCACATGAAATTTGGTATGGTAAGCCTCCTACTATAAAATACTTTAAATTTTTTGGAAGAAAATGCTTTATCAAAAGGACTGATGAAAAAATTGGTAAGTTTGAACCCAGAGTAGACGAAGGTATTCTTCTTGGTTATTCTTGTAGAAGTAAAGGATACAAATGTTATAATAAAAGACTTCAGAAAATTGTTGAAAGCATTGATGTTGTAGTTGATGAAGCATGAAAAAATCCAGAATAGATGAAATCAACAAAGCAATATGACAATGAGGAAGATGGGGAGTGCTTTCCCACATCAAATCAAAATGATATTGAAGAAGAAACCAATGAAGCACTAGAAGAATATACAATAGATAGGGAAAAGACTCCATCCAGGGATGTTCAGAAGAATCATCCAGAATCTTAAATTCTAGGAGAAAAAGGGTCTGGAGTACATACAAGAAGAACTCTTACAGGAACCTCAAGTTATCTAGCATTACTATCCTCCATAGAACTGGTGGGCACCATTATTGTAGCAATAATTTTGCAACTCTTAGGGCTTCCTACTTTACTTTTATCAAGCCAGTAGTTTGTGACAAACTTGAAAGCGACAGTGTTGTATGCACAAGTACTAGTTCTTACTACAGGCTGTCACTTAGTCAGCCGGTGCAAGATCACTAGGAGCTCAAGCCAACTTCTATGAATTCCATAAGAATATTTATATGTGATGAAATAAAGAAAATCTTACTCTATAGAGGCTACTCTACTTGCAGAAAGAGAAGGGAGACTGAAATGTGAAGTAACCCTAGCAAACCCTAATTAACCAACTAACCCTACTTTTGTAGAAAGAGAGATGAAAAACCATAAAATGAATGCCATTACCTACTTAGGAAGTAAACAACATCTATTCAAGCTATTTCTAGAAGTAAATGAGAAAAAAACATCTTTTTGGGTTTTTATGTATTTTATGTGAAATTGTCATGCATGTAATTTATTTGTTTCTGGATGTGGCAGTGATTAGGTGGCAATGGAGGGTGACTTTGGGATTTTTAGAGGTGTAGGAAGGTGTGGAGGGGTCCTAGGAGGCCCATGATAACCTTCTGGAGGCTTTCCCTACAATCGGTCTTCAAAAAGTCACCTACAAGAAATTCTACAGGAGGTTGCAAGGGATCTACAGGAGGATGTTGAGGGCTGTTTTAGAGATTTTAAAGGTGGGGAAATGGTTGGGAAGGGTAGCTGAAGGCTAGAATGATGTGTTAAGGTTTCTGAGGTTCATCAAGGAGGATTAGGGAAGGGAATGATGGTTATATTTGTTCAAGGGATGAGAGGAAAGTTTATGAGAAAAGCACAGAATATTAGGGCAGAGCTATGAGGGGCTGTGAATGACCTGTGGAACATGTATAAAAGAAAGATAGTGATGGCTTATTTATTGACTTATTATGAGCATAGATGTACTACAAGAGAGCTACAAATTAAACTCTAAAACTGAGCAAGCAAAGAAACTAGCTGCACCAAAAAAACAGAATTGTATCTCATGTTAACCTAAATTCTGATCTAGGAAAATAAAATGTTGAACAATGTTATATGGAAAGGAAAGCATGGAAACATATTTATTGTAGAAACATAAATGAGTATGGAAAAATGGATATGAAGCAAATCATTAACCTCTAAATCAAACTATAACACCAGAAATTTCATGGAGAAGGTAAAATTGTGTTTTTGTGGCGGTAAGAGGGTCTTGACCTCAGCTCATGGTCCCAAAGGGAGGAAAGGAGTCAAGGCTCTGTTGATAGCATTTTTGTATCTTTATCCTAACACTATTTAGCCTACTTCAGCAAACTGAACTGGAAACAACTATGTAAATCACCAAAAGCAACTATTCTAACCAAGGAAGAAATCAATCTAACAACAACTAATTCATAAACTGAAACAAAACATATAAATACAAAAAAAGAGGTGCTGGGAAGCTTGGGTTAGGCCCTAACCCAAGAGCTTCAGCCCTCTAAGGTAACTCAGTGCTAGCTTAGAAAATATTTCATATTCATTATCAAAATAATAGTCACATTACATGAAACTATCCACAAAAGTAAGCTCGAAATGAGCTGAGAAAAAGCCGCAACAAAAGTGTGAAAATTTGATTAAAATCCAACAACCTAAGGAGGCCCTAGGCCTCTCTACTTATACAACTAGAGCTCCCAATAGCTCCCCTAAAATGAAGGAGACTTGGCTCCCAAGACTTGAGATAGACAGCAGTTATTATTCACTAGCTTGGTTGCCTCTTTGATGCATTGATGTCGTTGCTTGTGATCCGAGATTTTTGAAGGAGGATTCGAAGGAGGGAGTCATAACTGAGGAGGACACCCTCCTACAAATCCTCTCCCTTGTCTTCTTCGAATATTTGCTGCCAAATTCTCATTAAACCTTTGACTTTGTCTCCAAAATTGACCAAAAATTTTCATGGCTTAATGACTAACCCAACTCACTCTATTATCATAAATATAATTAAAAACATGCAATAAACTAATAAGAATGGTGTATTAAGCTAAGTTAGGAGGCAAAATGAGCCCATATAATTACCCATTTACAGGGCTCATAATCACCCCCCTACTGAATGTGTTGCTCATCCTCAAAGCAGCTAGTCCATCTCTTCATCTTTGATAGCCTTGATGGCCTCCCTCACATCCCATGCTTTTGATGTGAGCCATGAGAGCCATAGGGTCTGATGGCTCTACTCTAATCATGAGGGGTTCATTTTGTTCTTTTTCCATCAAATTCTTGATTTCTGCTACCCTTTTCTCATCATGAATCATCCATGATGCCATGGCTATCAGTTTCAAGTCCCCTAACCTAGCATTGGGGTCCCATAGGTTCATATCAGCTAGGGCCATGTTATGAAAATATAACTCTACTATATTTTCCTTGCCTTCTACTGAACTGTGGTCACATAGGTCCATGAACTCTCTATAATCCTGAAAAGGCATGGTGCATCTCTGTGCCAAGGTCTTGATCTGAAACTATAGCCATTGGTCTTTGAGGTATACTCCATATGATTTTTCTGGTGTCCTACACTATAGTGCCTCCATAGACCAGCTAGCCATGCATGCCAATTGTGTTTCCCTTTCTTGTAGTTGTTTTCTTAACATTTCATTTTCTGCTTCCAAGTGAGATCTTCTGATTACTTCTGTATGTCTTACAGTGCTTAACTCTTTACCCATTTCTCTAAGCTTGCTTTCCATGTGGCCAATATCTTCCACCCCTTTGGAATTGGTGATCTGCATCCATCTATGGTTCCTTATCCTTTCTTTTTCCAGTTCAAGGAAAAGTGGGACTGCAATTTTTTGTGGAATAATTTCCCCCCCTTCAAGAAGGCTGTAATAAAAGCCCAAACTAGGTTGTGGGTCAGGTTCTTGTGTCTCTGCTATTTCATCCTTCCCCTTAGCCTACTCTTTTTCCATTTTCTCAAGTTTTTCTGTCTCCTGTAGCTTTGTTGGGGTCTCCTGTAGAGCAGTTTGTGCCTCCTATAGGACTGTTTTTGAGTCGTACAGTTTTATTCTTCCCTTCCAAGTGGAAGATCTAGGACTTCGTCTTTCATAAGGGATGGGGGTTCTGGAGGGGGATTATTCCCTTTTAACAGTAGGGGAATCTTCAATTATGATAGGCTCTTTTGAGGATGGAGGTGGCTTCCCTGTTTTTATCCTTATGCTTTTTCGAGCCCTGAAATACATTGATGGTTGCCTTTTCCTCTTTTGTTTGGGTTTAACTGGGGTGCTGAGAGTAGCAAGAACAACTGTTGCCTCCCTTTCTAGTGTATCGAGAGACACTTATATCTTCTTTGCCCCATTTTCCTCTTCTTTTGTCTTCTTTGCCTCTGCTAGCTTTGTTTCCTCTAGCTCTATTTTGGTTTCCTTCTCATCTTGTTTAGTTTCTTCCTTCTCTGATTTAGTCTTTCTCTTCTCTTTTTTAGTGTCTTCTCCCTTTGTTTGCTCCTCAGTTTCCTCCCCTTCTTCTTCTTATTGTTCCTCCCCCTCACTTTCAGAAGGACTATAGTCATATGTGAGGGCCTTTATATCATCTTCTCTTGTCCTATTCCTAAATATTTCCCATGCTATGGGGATTGTGAAGGTGTGGAGAGCTTCTTCCACTAATAGTTTTATTAGTCCATAGTGAGCCAACTGATCTAGAACTCCTACCTTCAATTTAATGCTGGAGTCTATAACGAAATGTAGGAGAAAATAAGGGATGCTGAGTTTTTGAGGTGTGGGAGTATTCATGCCATATCTCAGCTCATGGAGAAATCTAAAATGGTAGCCATAAACTATGCTATACCTCCCCTAACAGGAAATTTACTTGATGATTTGGTAATTGACCTCATCCAAAGGGTAAGGTATGCGTGTTATTCTAATGCCATTCTTGTCCTCTACAGGATGTTCATTTGGTTGGAAGAAGGTTTTCTTGGCAACTTGACCCATTGGCTTTTCTTCTTTGCTCCTAGGTACTCCAAGTGGAAGACTAATAACCCTACTAATGAATTCTGGGGTGATTTCCATGGTGAGACCTCTGAAAGTAACAATAGCATAGATCTTTTAGTAGGGTACTAACGAAAGGGCAAACTCCTGAGCCACTTCTTCATCAAACCCTCAAAATTTTTCTAAAAATGGCATCCAATTGGCTCTGGTGAAAATGGCTACTACCTTGGGATGTTCATGGAGCCTGATTGAATTTACGAGTTCCTTCCTCATGAATCCCCCTGTCATTTTTCTTATACCCTTTTGGAACACCCCAGGTGGAGAAGGAGACAAAAAAAATTGTAGAAATAGGAAACAGAAAAAATTGTGTTTTATTTTAAGAAATAGGTAGAACATTTTATGAAATTGCTCTTCTTCTTTAGGCTTAATCCTTCCTTAAAATTGCATCATTCCTTGCACATATTTCTTCTTTAGGCTTAATCCTTCCTTAAAATTCCCTGATTGAATTTACGAGTTCCTTCCTCATGAATCCCCCTATCATTTTTCTTATACCGTTTTGGAACACCCCAGGTGGAGAAGGAGACAAAAAAAATTGTAGAAATAGGAAACAGAAAAAACTGTGTTTTATTTTAAGAAACAGGTAGAACAATTTATGAAATTGCTCCTCTTCTTTAGGCTTAATCCTTCCTTAAAATTGCATCATTCCTTGCACATATTAATATCCAAGGTGGGTTTGTACAGGGCCTACCTCTTCAAGCCATAATTGAAGCGAAAACCTTGTGTTTTCTCTTGAAAAATTACTTACTTCCCCTCCTGCAGAATTGGTTGTAGGTTCTCCTATAGAATCCATTGCTGCTCCTGTAGAACCTGATAATGCTCTGGTAGAACGCCGATAGGAGGAGGAGGAATGAAAAAAATAGAGAATGATGGTTTCAAGGCTATGGAGGTGGTATGGAGCTTGCTGTAGCTACAGGGATGATGATGAAATGGAAACAAAGGTGGTGGAGGAGTTTGAGGGGGAGTACTTATGTCTGTTTTGAGATATTTCCGGCAATTATGTGAGTTGGAAAAAGGGGTATTTTTCCATTATTCGGACCATTGGTCCCCACTACTGTGTCATCATGACTCCTCATGACTTCTTCCTGCAATCACTTCCCATCATTTGCATCGGAGTTTATACTCCCACCACTACCTATCTTTTGGATTTTCTGTGAGTTGACTAGGCACATGTGTGGTGGGATATCCGAATGAGTGTAGTCGAACCGGATGAGGGTGGCCAGTTAACTAGCCACCTTTTTGTTTTAACCCTAACCATCTCATTTGTTCATGCAATTTTTGAATTATACAGATGCAATAGAGAAGAGGGTTAGACACTTACTACAAGTCGAATGTTCGTGCTGTGGTGCTACTTGGTTCTGTTGCTGCTGAATGCTCAGATTTTAGTGTTGCATGCTTGTATCCCCTCCACTATATTATTTTTGCTCCTTAATATGTGGCTTGTTTGTTTTGTATAGGTACCCTTTAACTAAATCTTTCTCCAAACATCCTCTACATTCCTATGGCTACACCTATTTTGCTGTTGGAGCTTGATTTTAAGGGGATCAACTTCTATAGGAAATCCTACAAGAGATCTTGTAGCTAATTCTCCCTCTAAAGTTTTTAGATAATTCTTGTGTTAGGAGCTGTGAGGATGCTACCAAAGATGCTGATGGCGTTGGAGAGGGATTTGGTAAGCTGTAGGTGAGTTTTGGAGGTGCTGGTCTTTTTATTTCCTTATTTTTTTTTAAACTGGTTTCTGTCTTTTTTTTGGAGAAAGGAAAGAAATCAAGGAAAATGAGGTGGTGCAAGTGTGGGATGTATGGTCAGGATGGTGGGTAGCTATAGGATAGCCTACATGCTCTCCAAGAAAATTCCCAACCCCTCAAACTATTTTTAAATTCAATTTTGATCTCTCTGTGATTTCTATAGGAGCCTCCTACAGAACACACAGGGCCTCCTGTAGAATACATAGTCTTCGGAAAAAAACACACAGTGAGGTGGAAGAAAGGTCAAGAGTGATGGAGAAGAGTGTAGAGGATGTGTAATGGGCTTTGTGGCATCTCCTTTTTGCTTCCTATGGTCCACCTGTAACCTACAATGCATTTTAAAAGTCAACTTCCTCTTCCTGTTTCTTTGTTTTTTTTTTTTAAAGACAATTAGGGCGCCTCCAGGAGGTTTTCACCCTACTTGCCTACCCTGGGTGCCTCCAAGAGAGGTTTTCACCAAGGGATCTTATTTTCTCTCTTTTTGGTTGTTGTCATCACTGGGCCGCCTCAAAAGAGGTTTTCAACCCAATGATGGGACTCAAGCACCTCATAGAGGTTTTCACTTGAGTCCTTATTTTTTTCTTTTTCTTCGATGAGCGGGTGGAGTGGAGGCTCAGACTTGCTCCACTACCAACATTGTCTTCTTCGGATCTTCAATGAACTCTTTCTTGGAGAGGGGCTTCTTGTAAATTTTCAAATTATGCCCATTGACAAGCATGGGGATGACTTCCTCATAAATGGTTCTGATCAGAACTAAACCATTGTCATTGTATTTCTCTACAATGTAGGGTCCCAGCCATCTTTTCCTTAGCTTGCCTTTGAAGTCTTTATATCTTAAGTCATAGAGCAGCGCCCAATCACCTTCTTTGAATTGCTCTCCTTGACATTTTTTTCATGCCATATCTTCCTCTGAAGCTAGATTACCTTTGTGTGGAGAAGGGCCTGCAATCTTTGTTCATCCAATCCATTGAGTTGGAGTAGTCTTTCCTTCTATGCATGGCTGAGGTCTAGGTCCAGTTGAGCTGACATCCTTAGTGTATTGTATTCAAACTCTATTGACATCAATGCCTTCTTCCCATAGACTAGTTCATAGGGGGTGAACCCTGTGGTGGTCTTCCATGTTGTGTTGTAGGGCCAGGTGGCCTCAACTAGTCTATCTGCCCAGTCTTTTCTACTACTGCTCACTACCTTGGTCAGAATTCCTTACAAAGCTCTGTTAGTGATTCCACCTGCCCATTAGCATGTGGATGGTAAGGGGTGGAGGTCTTGTGCCTAATTTTATGATGTGTGAGCAGGTCTCCAATCAAATTGGAAGTGAACTACCCACCTTAATCTGTAACCAGTTCTCTTGAATACCCGAACTTGTAGAATATGTTTTCTCTTAAAAACTCAATTACTCTTTCTTCTGTTGCTACCTTGATTGCTTTTGTCTCTGCTCATTTTGTCAGATAATCAGTGCACACAATGATGTATTGTTTCTATTTCAAAGGAGGGTTGGTAGGACCCACAAAGTCCATGCCCCACTTCTCAAATGGCTCAAAATTCACTTGAGGCTACATGGGCATCTCATCCTTTGGAGTAGGTTTCCCCATCCTTTGGCACTGATCACATTGGCTAGTGTATCTATTCACATCTTGATGAAGAGTGGGCCAATAGTAACTTGCTTGCAAAATTTTGAAGGTAGCCCTCTTTGCTGCAAAATGGCCTCCACAAGGCCTATCATAACAGGTCAGGAGAATGTCAAAAACATCCTCCTCCCTAATGCATCTTCTTAAGATCTGATCTGAGCCAAGTTTGAAGAGATTGCCACCAATCCAGGTGAAAGGAGTGCTTTTCCTCATGATCTTGCTCTTCTCCTTTGAGGACAGGTGTGGTGTGAACTGCGTTGAAACCAAATAATTTGCTATATCAGAAAACCATGGAGAGAGTGTTGAGATAGAAAATAGGTGTTCATTGGGAATTTGATAATCCACCATTCCTTCCTCACCTGCAGGCAGATTTACCCTAGATAAAAAGTCAGCAACAACATTTTCTTTACTAGACTTATCAACAATGGTTAGATCAAACTGCTACAATAAAAGCAACCACCTAATAATGTGAGCATTTACATCTGGTTTGTTCATTAAATACCTAATTATAGCATGATCAATGTGTACAAAGGCTTGATAGCCTATGATGTAATGTCTAAATTTATTTAAGGAATGTACTACAGCTAGAAGTTCCTTCTCGGTTACCATGTAGTTTAACTCTACCTTGGACAAACTTTTACTTATAAAGTATATGGCATAAGGTAACTTTTCATCAACTTGCCCTAAGGTTGCTCCTATTTCTTTGTTCGAGGCATCTATGTGAAAGTGGAAGGGTAGGGCCCAGTTTGGGCCTCTCAAAATTGGGGCAGTGACAAGTTTGCTTTTCAAAGTATCTAAGGCTTCTTCATAGTTTTCAGTCCATATGAACTTGACATCTTTTCCCAAAAGACCAAACAATGGAGAGGTTAGCTTACTGAAATCTTTAATGAATCTACTGTAATATCACGCTAAGCCTAGGAAACTTCAAACATCTCTCACCTTTTAAGGAGATGGGACCCTTTAGATAATGGAAATTTTGTTGGGGTCCACCTGCAATCCTTGTTGAGATATTGCATGACCTAACATGGTCCCATCAGTCATAAAAAATTCACCATTTTCTTGGCTGAGAGACAGGTTCATTTCAATACACTTGTCCAAAACTTTTCCTAGGATAGATAAAGCTTCCTGAAAGTTAGAACAATAAGGAGTAAAATCATCCATATATATTTCCACTACATCATGAACTAGTTTAGAAAATATACTCAATACTACTCTATGGAAAGTAGCAAGAGCATTGCACAAAGCAAAAGGAAGGACCTGATATGAAAAGGTACCCCAAAGACAAGTGAAAGTTGTCTTATCTTGGTCTACCAGGCTTATTTGAATTTGATTGTACCCGCTAAACCCATCTAGGAAGGAGAAAAACTTTTTCCCCGCCAGACCATCTAACACTTGATCTATGAAAGGCAAAGGGAAATGGTCCTTTCTAGTGGCCTTGTTTAGTTCCTGATAATCGACACAGATTCTCCACTTACCATTTTTCTTTGGCACTAGCACCAAAGGAGAGACCGATTCACTATCAGAGATGGGGTAGATGAATACTGCATCAAGTAGTTTTTGCAATTCTTCCTTAACAATGTCTTTAAGGGCTAGATTCATCCTCCTTTGAGGCTGCCTGAATGGTTTGCAACCTTCTTTAATGTATTTGTGATGAGTACAAACTGAAGGATGCACTCCCTTCATCTCCTTATAGCTCCATGCAAAGGAATCTAAATGTTTTCTCAATAAGCTACACAGTTCCTTCTCCTGGGAGGTGGATAGGGATGTGTTGACTTTCAGGGTTCTTTCAGGGCTAAACTCCACATTCTTAACACGAAAAGAGGTTGGTTCAACCACACAGAGATTATTAAAGGGATCATCTTGGGTTTATTTCACTAGACTCTCTAAGAACAAACTACTGAGGGGTGGATTTTGGATTAAACTTTCAATGATATCATCCTCATTTTGCAGTTTCCCCCCCATGACAGTTTCTAGTAAACACAGTGGTGCAGAATAAACGTCATCCTCATCCTCCTCCTCCAACCAGAGAGGTAGATCATGTTATAGCAAGGGTTGGGCAGGAAGGTATATGATTAGCTGCTTGGACAGATTCCCATTCTTGATTGTCATGTTTGTAGCTTGACAGTTGATGTAGGCATCTGTAGTAGCCAACCAGGGTCTTCCCAGGATGAGAGGATACCCAATGAACTTTGCCTTCAACTGGAGAACTAGGAAATCAGTAGGATACTCCCAAGAATCAATGGAGACCATCACATCCTCCACAATCCATTAAGGGGTCACGGTGGAGCAGTCTGCTAGCTATAGTACTATCGTGGTCAAGGAGCTCTGGAGGTTGAGTTTGAGCACGGTGTCCTTAGTCATCACATTAATGGCAACCCCTAAATCAATCAGGGCATGTGGGATCATGGTTCCATTGATGTGGACATCAACCACTGATCTTCCAGGGTCTAAATATTTTGAATAGATTACCTGCCCCAACATCAGGTTGGAGAGTTGTCCTATGACATTGATGGTTGGGGCATCTCTTTTAAGCTTGCCTGGATGCCTGAAACACTTCTCTTTGATCATATTATTGTATATAGGAACATCCTTTATGGCTTGGAGAAGTGGTATCTTCACACATAACTATTTTAATTCTCCCAGAAGTTCAGTTTCATCTGGGATGTGATGTGTTGCTCTAGATAATCTCTTAGGAAAGGGTGGAATTGGTTTCGGTTCACTTTCCTCTTTATCTTCCTCAACCTCCTGATGGGGAGGCTGGCTATCTGGGAGAACCTTCCCAGATCATAGGTTAATCTCCTAAATCTCCACATCATAGGTTAGGCATGATGGTTCCCCACTATATACTTGTTGGCCCTATCTATTGTTCAAGTTCAAGTTTGGGTGAGTAGGCATTTGGGGTTGCCTTGGTGGAGTAGGGGGCAATGGTTGTGGTTGAGCAGGTGGTGGAAGCAAAAGAGTGGGAGGAGAGTTTTACTGGGTCCTCCACCCTTGATGAGATGCATTCCACTAAGGTTGTGGCTGAGTAGAGGAGTGAAATGAAGGAGCGGCTAGTTGAACATGATATTAAGATGGATATGACCAAGGAGGAGGTGTGGACCAGGAAGGATGAGCAGGGGGGGCTCAAGTAGGTATGGAAGTGGCTTGACTGAGGTTGTAGTATGCCTAAGAAGTCCTTTGCATTCCCTGCTGGTATGATCTAGGTCCATGCAGTCTCCTTTGATTCATCAAATAGAGTGGTTCAGTGGCTCCTTCAACCCCTTGATATACTACTTTAATTCTGGGCAAGGAAGGGCACTTATCTGTAGAATGATCTTCTTCACAGACTAAACAAACCTCTATAGAGTTTAATGGGAATTCATTCCTAGGATTCCTTCTAGTGCACCTAGGACAAAAAATGGCCAAAGCCCTCTCTGCTTCCTCTTGTTTCCTTTTGATATGCAAGGTATCCATTTGCATGGCAAGAGTCTACAACATCTCACTCTTGAAGTCTTCTAGCATGTTTCCAAGTTCACCTTTGAGGGATGAACTAGATGAGGAGGTAATGGCTATGGGTTGACTCCCCCCACCTCTCTTTCTGGCTACCCTAGAATGGTTTCTAAAAACACTCTTTATGTCTTCATAAGGTTGTTGGTAGATGTCTCCCCCAGCCAGTAGATGGAGGGTGTCTAGAAGGTCTTTTAGGATTCCCTTGACTAGGACCAACTTCAGTGATTCGGGGTCAAGTGTACACCTGGCCCTTTTATAACTGTTGGAACCTCTCTTCATAATCTTCCAAAGATTCATCACTTCCCATGGTCATTCCAATGATTTCTTCCTTGGTATCTTTTCACCTACAGTAGTGTCGATATTTTTTATTGAAGGCTTGCTGCATCTGAGCCCAAGTTGTGATGATATTGCTAGGTAACCCCACGAACTAGTGCAATGCTGCATCCTTGAGGGTAGAAGGGAATAGTTTCAACTTTTGTTCATCTTCTGCATAGTCATAGGTTCGACAGATAACAACAAATTCAAACAAATAGGTGTCAGGATCTTTTGTAGTCAATCCATGGAAGTGAGGTAGGGTTGAAGGGCTTATGTTCTTCATTTTAGTGTCCCCATTGGTCTTCCAGGTGGGAAAAGTACCTTCTACTCTTTCTCCATTCCCCTTAGTATTTATGTTTTCAGCCATTGTCTCAGGAGGGATGTTTTGTTCCTCTTCTTCTCCTATAGGTTCTTCAAATGTCTCTGGTTGCTCACCTAAAGGTTCTTTTGGATCACTGCCACCGAAGAAGAGGGAAGGGTGGCTTTGTGATGTGGTGGGGGTGTTGGGTAGGAATTTTCCTGAATTATCTCTATTCCTACGAGGCATGAAAGGGAATATTTTTGGGTGATTTTTGTTTTTTCTGCTTGCACCTACAAAACTGAATTTGATTGAGCAAGCAAATTGCAACTACTGAAATGAACTTGCTAAAAGGAAATTGCATAATTGAAATGAAAGAAAGGAAATGACTAATCTACTTTTGCTGGAATGGAAATTGTAGAATTGGAAGGACTAATCTACTTTTGCTAGAATGGAAATTTCATAATTGAAAGGACTAATCTACTTTTGTTGAAATGGAAATTGTAGAATTGAAAGGACTAATATACTTTTCTAAAATAAATTACTTAGCAAAATGTTGCAATAGAAAATAGAAGAAAGAAGTAATCACAAAATACTTTGATGCTTCCCTGGAAAAAGTGCCAAAAAGTGGTGGGCACCAGCATTATAGCAATAATGTTGCAACTCCTGGGGCTTCCTACTTTACTTTTATCAACTCGGTAGTTCGTAACAAACTTGGAAGCGACAATGCTATATGCACAAGTACTAGTTCTTACTACAAGCTGTCACTTGGTCAACTGGCACAAGATCACTAGGAGCTCAAGAAAACTTCTATGAATTCTAGAAGAAGCCTTATATGTGATGAAAGAAAGAAAAGCTTACTCTACAGAGGCTACTCTACTTGTAGAAAGCGAAGGCAGACTGAAATGTGAAGTAACCCTAGCAAACCCTAATTAACCAACTAACCCTACTTTTGTAGAAAGAAAGATGAAAAACCATAAAATGAATGCCATTACCTACTTAGGAAGTAAACAACATATATTCAAGCTATTTCTAGAAGGAAATGAGAAAAAAAAACATCCTTTTGGGTTTTTATGTATTTTATGTGAAATTATCATGCATGTAATTTATTTGTTTGTGGATGTGGCTATGATTAGGTGGCGATGGAGGGTGACTTTGGGATTTTAAAAAGTGTAGGAAGGTGTGGAGGGGTCGTAGGAGGCCTCTGGTAACCTTCTGGAGGCTTTCCCTACAATCAGACTTCAAAAAGTCACCTACAGGAAATTCTACAGGAGGCTACAGGGGATCTACAAGAGGATGCCGAGGGTTGTTTTAGAGGTTTTAAAAGTGGGAAAATGGTTGGAAAGGGTAGCTTAGGGCTAGAAGGATGCGTTAAGTTGTTTTAGGTTCATCAAGGAGGATTGGCGGAGGGAATGATGGTTGGATTTGTTCAAGGGATGAGAGGAAAGTTTATGAGA
Source organism: Pinus taeda (assembly GCA_000404065.3). Taxonomy (NCBI): domain Eukaryota; kingdom Viridiplantae; phylum Streptophyta; class Pinopsida; order Pinales; family Pinaceae; genus Pinus; species Pinus taeda. The sequence goes on from APFE031573552.1 coordinate 80,192, forward strand.
AAAGTGCAGAAAATTAGGGCAAATTTATGAGGGGATGTGAATGACCTATGGAACATGTAGCAAAGAGAGATGGTGATGTCTGATTTATTGACTTATTATGAGTAGATATGTACTGTAAGAGAGCTGCAAATTAAAATCTGAAATTGAGCAAGCATAGAAACTATCTACACCAAAAAACAGAACTGTATCTCATGTTAACCTAAATTCTGATCTAGGAAAGTAAAATGTTGAACAATGCTATATGGAAAGGAAAGAATGGAAAGAGATTTGTTGTATAAATAGAAATTAGTATGGAAAAATGGATCTGAAGCAAAGCATTAACCTCTAAATCAAACTATAACACCAGAAATTGCATGGAGAAGACAAAACTGTGTGTGGCAGCAAGACGGTCTTGACCTCATCTCATGGTCCCAAAGGGAGGAAAGGAGGTCAAGGCTCTATTGATGGCATTTTTTTATCTTTATCCTAACACTATTTAACCTACTTCAATAAACTGAAATGGAAATAGGTATGTAAATCACCAAAAGCAACTTATTCTAACCAAGGAAGAAATCTATCTAACAACAACTAAATCATAAACTGAAACAAAACATATAAATACAAAACAAGAGGTGTTGGGAAACTTGTGTTGGGCCCTAACCCAATAACTTCAGCCCTCTGAGGTAACTCAGTGCTGACTCAGAAAAGATTTCATCTTCATTATCAAAATAATAGTCACATTACATGAAACTGTCCACAAAAGTAAGCTCGAAATGAGCTGAGAAAAAGCTGCAACAAAAGTGAAAAAATTTTACGAACATCCAACAACCTAATGAGGCCCTAAGCCTCTATAATTATACAAGTGGAGCTCCCAAAAGCCCCCCTAAAATCAAGGAGGCTTGGCTCCCAAGACTTCATATAGACAATAATTATTCTTCACTTGCTTGGATGCCTCTTTGATGCATTGATGTGGCTGCTTGTGCTCCAAGCTTTCTAAAGGAGGATTTGAAGGAGGGAGTCATAAATGAGGGGGAAACGCTCCTACAAATCCTCTCCCTTGTCTTATTCAAATAGTTTGCTACCAAATGCTCATTAAGCCTTTGACTTTTTCTCCAAAATTGACCAAAAATCTGCATTAAGCATACATTAGACTTCATGGCATAATGACTAACCCAACTCACTCTATTATCATAAATATAATAAAAAACATGCAATAAACTAATGAGAATGGTGGATTAAGCTAAGTTAGGAGGCAAAATGAGCCCATATAATTACCCACTTTTGGTGCTCATCAAGAACCTTAGAATGTAAATGAAGCTTGCAAAGATGAATGTTAGGTGAAGGCTGTGGATGAAGAATTATATCAAATTGAAAAGAATGATACTTGGGGGTTAGTTCCTAGACCTCAGGATAAAAATATTATAGGAACAAAATGAATATTTAAGAAAAAATTGGATGAAAATGGATAAATTATTAGAAATAAGGAAAGACTTGTTTGCAAAGGGTATGCCCAATAAGAAGGTATAGATTTTGAAGAAACTTTTGCACCTGTTTCCATACTTGAAGCCATAAGGATGTTTCTTTCTCTTTCTAGTTTTCAAAAATTCAAAGTATATCAAGTGGATGTACATCAACCTTTCTTGATGGAGATTTAGAAGAAGTTTATATTGAACAACCAAAAGGATTCATTCTTGGAAATGATGAAAAACTTGTATGCAGACTCAAAAAGGCTCTCTATGGTCTGAAACAGGTTCCAAGGGCTTGTTATTAACACCTTTACAAATATCTACAACAACAAGGCTTTACAAAAAGTTCTACAGATAGCAATTTATACACAAAAATTGAAAATGATAAATTGCTAATTATTGTTGTTTATGTTGATGATATCATTTTTGGTAGCGATGAAGAATCCATGAGTCAGAATTTTGCTTCAATAATGCAACAAGAATTTGAAATTTCATTACTTGTTGAAATTACTTATTTTCTTGGTCTACAAGTTCAACAAACAAAACATGGTATCTTTATCTCACAAACCAAATATATCAAGCAGATCTTGAAAAAGTACAGAATGGAAGATTCTAAACCAGTATGTACTCCAATGGTAATAGGATGTAGTCTCAACTCTAATGATGAACCACCAGCAGTAAACCAACCAAATTATAGATCTATGATTGGAAGTCTACTTTGTCTAATAGATACTAGACCTGTCATCATTCATGAAGTAGGAACTGTTGGAAGGTTCCAAGCAAATCTAAAGGAATCACATCTCCAGGCAATCAAAATAATTTTCAAATATCTTCAAGGAACTCAGGACTTTGGACTATGGTATCCTAATGATACAGACCTTAATCTTCATGCATATATAGATGCTGATTGGGCAAGAAGTGTTGATGATTGAAAGAGCACTAGTGATGGTGCATTCTATATGGGTTCCCAGTTAGTATCTTGGTTCAGCAAGAAACAAAGTTCGATTGTTTTATCTACAACTGAAGCAAAATATGTGGCTGTTGCATCTTATTGCACACAACTACTTTGGATGATGCAAATTTTGCAAGAGATTTAGATCACATATACTCCACCCATCTCCATTATATGTGATAATACAAGTGCCATCAGTATTTCAAAAAATCCAGTCATGCACTCCAAGACCAAGCACATACCCATCAAGTACCATTTTCTACGAGAACATGTGCTTGAACAAAAGGTCAAATTGGAGTATGTTCCCTCCAAAGAATAGGTTGTTTATATATTCACTAATGCACTGCCCAAAGAAACATTTGAATATCTCAAACAAAAACTGGGAGTAGTTGATGCATCATCCTACTGTTAAATCTAGTTGTTCAAAGGAAGGTTATTATACGTGGGTTTCATGAAGTATAGTCGCATATACATGCAGGTTTTTGTGGCTGAAGAAGCGTATATGTTTTTCTGACAAGAAAAATAGAGGGTCAGACTCTGATATGGGTGCTCTATCTAACGTTGATGATTACAGTCTAACAATATGCTTTGTTCATTAATTTCTATCTGACTGAAAAATATGCCTTGATTAATGACTTGTTAACAATGCATAGGTAGCACAAGCTCAGGGCAAGCATTAACCTTCACAAGCATTCTGCATTTTTGGCATTATTGTTGTTGAGTCTACCTATGGCTTCAGATATTTATACCATTTGTTTCTTAAGTCATGTAAAAGTCTAGGGTGTGATATGACTTCTCATACATTTGAATGAGTCCTATTGGACAAATGATGTAATTTGTATCCCTACTTTGCATGTGATGGATGATGTAATATTTATTGTATTTCTGTTATGTATAAAGAATTAGTATATCCCCACTTGGTTGGGTGGATGAGTCAAATTTGGTATATCCCCACTTGATTGGGAGATTTATGTATGTATGAGTCATTGGTGATAAGAAGGTCAAACTCACGTAGTTGAGTTATAGAGTCATGTTATTATTTTGGAAAATATTTTTGTAGACTTTGTATGTGCTCAGGGGGAGCATGGATGGTTAGTGCATCACAACATGTACAATGATATCAGAACATGCTCAAAGAGGGAGTTTAATCAGAGAATTCAACATGTGCCTAGGGGGAGCATAATCATATTTAGTTGTTCAGATATGAAGAGTACCCTGGTTTTCCCTTTTCCCTTGATGTCAAAGGGGGAGAAAATTTTGGTGTTGCTTGTTATCTCTAACAATTTCTACATCTTGTAGAAATCAAAACCATCATGGTTTCCATCAATTCCAAAGGGGGAGATTGTTGGCATTATGATACAAGTGTTGTCCTTGATGGCAACTCAATCACAGGTCAATTCAGTTTTGGTAAAAGGCAACTCACAGTACAACAGGTATATTCAGGGGTTACAGGGAAATGGTACAGAAGATTAGGAAGATGGAACTAAGGTCTACTGATTAGAATAAAGAAAGTAAAGGAATAAATTGATACACACTGGTCCATTTAGTCAAAAAATTGTATACACATTGTCCACATAACAAAAAGAGTGTATATGTATACACACACTCCCACAGAAAGAAAAGTGCGCACATGATTGGAAAACCTAGGTTTTGGTCTGAGGTATTGACCCTAGGTATTTAGTCTGAGGTATTTGGTCCATGGTATTGACCCTAAGTATTGGGTCCAAGGTATGGACAAAGGGTGTAAAGCTATATAAGGAGGAGAAGATCATAAGGCCAGGTGTGCAAGAGTATGGGTTTCTAAGGAATAATTCTATCTAAAGTATATTTTATGTTGTGGGGGCTATGTTTGTGATTTCATCTAAAATACTTTGTGCACCTTGAATTTAATGTTGGATCAAGATCATGAGACCCGAGGAGACTTATTATTAGAGATCTAATATTGGTTGGGCTCGATCTAACTTTTTACACCTGTTTTATTATTTAAATGTCGTGATCCGGGTTTGTTTGAAGTTCAAAAGTGCAACAAAGTTATGAGTTGATATTTGCAAATATGTACCTTGGTTTGTCTTTTCAAAAGCACATGTACACGCAGGTTATGCTCTTCAAAATAACGTGTACAAAAGAAAAGTTTCTTTTTCAAATTTGACTGATCTATCTGATCAAATATGTTGTTTTACTGTTGTCTGTCAATGAAGTCCTCTTAGATATTTGATTGATTGATTATATAAGTGAGAAGAAGTTATCTATGTCACTACCTGTGTAAAGCTTTGTAAGTTGACAGTAGATATTTAGTATATTCCTAGTTCGTATAGACTTGATTCAAAATTTTATGTTTGCAATAGTTTTGAAGGTATACGTAGGTTTGATTAACGAAAGTAGCCTATACACATAGTTTGGGTTCAGCCAAGTAGCATATACACTTTGATGCATGGTTTTTGAGGTTACAGCTGGTTCTGAATGATGATGTAGGTTTTTGGGTTCAACACAGTGTTCTGGTGTCAGATCTGATTGTTCAGATTAACTGAATGTTGGTTGATGCAATTTAAGTTTAAAAGTTTTTGATGGGTTCTGTATGAAAATTGGATGAAACGTGGCCTTTAGATTGTGGTGTTGTGATCCAAGAGTATCCAGTCTGAAAAATTCAAGAAACGTGGTCCCTGGAGGAAGAAAGAAGTTCATTGCCTTCTATAGGTTGACGCCTAATTACTAATAAACAAATTGGCTTGTACAAGAGCTAGGGAGTTGCAGCTCCCTTCCAGTAGAAGTTGGAAAATGAGAGAAGGTTGTACACTTCTGCAGGTGGGTGCCTACGTGCTGGTATGAGTCTGCACTAGTAAAATATTGTAAATATATTTTCTTATCATTATAGGAAGACAGAGACGACAACAGCAGGTGGTTTTCACCCACATTGGGTTTCCACCTTAAATCTTGGTGTTCATGTGCTTTTCTTATGTGTGATGTGTTATTATGCTTTTACTACACTATCTAATAAGTTGCTGATGTACTGGTCTAAGATCAACACATGATAAATTGTCTAAATCACATGTTCTCTGGATATACGCTAGCTTCTCTAATCACAGTTGCATGTACACACTAGTTCACTTCACTGAAGTAGCGTATATAAATATGTTTGGGAAATAAAATTATTGATCTGATAATACTGATTCACACCCCACTCAGTATTATTTCCAACAACCAGTAGTTACGTGATCTAGCCTTCAATGAGTATTAGAGAACTACAATGTTATTCCAAAGCCTGAAGCTTCAATGATGACAAAGAATTTGAAATGGAACAATATAGTAGCTAGGTGGATGATCAAAGACAAAGAGGTACCAAAATCATTATCATTTGCAAACTTGAGTGTTATATGGCATGTCAACAGAACTGAGATGGAAAAATACATTGGCATAACATCCAAGTGTTACATGAATACAATAGAACATTACCTATCATGCCAAAACCTAAAGCAGACCAATTGTGTGCTTGCATATGTTACATATCATAGGATGCCAAAATATTTACATAATACTTGAGTGTTATACAACCATCCTAGATCAATCTTAATCTTGAATCTATCAAGCGTCGAGAGGGGTCCAATATCTCGAGCTGCAAACCTCTTTATTGAGTGAAAAACTTGAGGAAAAGTTTGCACCTCGAGAGATTTGATCCCTCTTGACGCTTAATAGATTTGGCGTTAATATGGATCTAAGTTGGTTATATAAAACTATATAATATCTATATTTGTATCTATGTCTCTCTTCCTTATTCGCTCTCTCTATCTCACCCCCAAACATACACACTCTCTTTCCATATCTATCTCTCTCTCTCCATTCCTCCCGCTTCCTCTCTACCTCTCTCTCTTCCTCTTCTATCCTTCGCTCTCTCTCTCTTCCCTCCCACTTTCCTCTCTCCCTCACTCTCTCTACATTTCCCCCCTATCACTCCCCCTCTCTCTCCATCTTTCTCCCTCTATTCCTTTCTTCTTCCTTCCCTCTCTCTCCCCCTACAACTCCATCTCTCTCTATCTTGAGTACTCTCTCCCCCTTTCTGATGGCGGACAAATCCCGCCAACCCAGAATCTCTATCTTCATGCATATAAAAATGAAATCTCAGCGTTTGCCCAAATCAAAATCTCTGTCTGGTGAATTTTAAACACTACCATCAACGCATACAAGCCACATAAACCGTAGTCCCAAACTATTAACAGAATTATCTGTGTATAATTTCTTTCGGTTATAGATTCGCCTCGGCCCCTGTTTTGCTATACAGCATGCAGCATTCCCATACATTCTCCATTTAATTGGTATTGACATAAATTCTGAGAGCTTAATTCATAATATGGTAATCTTCATGAATTACAAAAACAAGCTTCCAAAATCCAATTCACGCACTCCATTTCCACGAACAATTTCCTTTCCCACAGCAGCATATATTCCAAATCAATCTCAAAATATATTGCTAAACTTAATTAAGGAGTGCGCCTTACCTTTAAGATTCATCTGCCTATTAGTGAAATCTTAACAACGATTTATATCCACGTTAACAACAGCTATATATTGGTGAAATTATAAGCTGGGCTTTGCCATAAACAATGGCTTATAAGCTACGGACTCTATATAGAGCCTTTATTCTACACAGAATATGTAGAATCGTACCTATAAGCATCGCTTAATTTAGATAAGGCATATACATGCCTCAGCTCCCTCCAAATGATGGCTATATAACTCGGCAACGGCTCAATATATAATGCAGATATAACACCGACATAACAGGCCCAATACAATTAGAAGCCGCCTTCAAATACGTTGCCAGTTCCCCTGTTCCAACCATCCACCTGCGATACATACATGTTGTAATTTGTATTAAATCGTTTCCAATTCCAGTCGCCGGCCCTGTGGCGCAATGATTCGCCTTCACACAATCTTTGATGCGGATATGGTCTCAACCGGAATGGTTAAGACTTAAACTTCAATGCGTTTAAACATCCAACAGCCGCTTCCTGAATTCTTAAAAGAATTCCTCAATACACAACATAATAAAGATATATGTATTCCCTTATGAATACCCACAGCCTCTTTCATTAGCGATAAATATAGGTTACCATACTCAAAGGCTCAATATAATGTCCGATGACTGTATATCCGCGCCTCTATGCAGTTGGGCCGATGCGGATACAACTCGGACAGCTTTTCAATCATAACCATTGCGCACTGGAAAATGACAAGTAACCGGTGTAACACACAGCAAATTCGTGTGGAAACAAACCTAGAACCATTAGCACCGTGTAATCACATAACATCGATTTCGCCAATTATGTGCAGAGCCATATCTTAGAATCGGTTAAACACAAGCATATCTATAGCATTTGTAAAGCGCAAACATATCCATACGATTCAAATTCAACATATTTATATTTACATAAAACAAAGCATACACACATAACTTCACATTCATGGCCAGATATACAATCTATGGCCCTTTTACAACTGCTGGAGACTTACAGACTTGCTGATCAAGCCTGTTCTCAATCAACCTCTCTCACAATCTCTCCACTCTAATCTATCTAATCTTCTCTCCAAATCCCTTCCTATTTAAAAATCATTAAATTAAATGCTCAATCCGTTAAAATCCTCAACAACCCCTAAATCTCTCAACATCCCTAAAGGATAGGTTTTTATCCCTAAAATCCTTCAATTCATTAAATTTCCTCATATCCTTTTATTAATAAAAGGATATTTACATAAATCCTCACC
>APFE031573553.1:3232-28609 GCA_000404065.3 Pinus taeda
AGTCTCATTTCCATCATCATAGGTTTAGAGTCTCATTTCATGTTTTAAGTTGCATGTGTTTGGTCATTTGAAACTTTTGAATGCAGTACGAAACTGTCTAGGTGTTTTCGTAGCGCAAAGTCCTGAAATTACACTACCTATGCTACGAAATCGGGAATTCATAGTTAGGTGTTTTCGTGGCGCAAAACCCCGAATTTGCACTGGATGCACTACGAAATCGGGGATTCATGTTAAATCTTGTCTAGATGTCAAATCCACCAGAATCGGTTAGATTTTCATCATCACGTGTTAGTCCATGAACCTTACCACTTACATGCAACCATTCATATCCATCATTAGATTCGTTAGGGGTCATTTGTCTGCAATCATTTTAAATTTCAAAAGAGAAAAGGGTTAGTTGATCTTGGTCATATCCACATTGAGCTTACTCATATGCATGCAAGAGACACTTGCTGTTGTTCTTAAGTTTGAAGTAAACAAGCCCAGGGTGAGAAGAGATCAAAATTCTTTCGTAGGTTCAAGCGAGGCAACTCTTCATCAAATTCAAGCGAGGCAGCTCTTCAATTAAGCAAGGCATTTTCTTCTAGGTTGTTCTATCTGCAGGGATTTCAAAGGAGATATGTCGGAAGAAAGAAAAAATCGCAGGTTAGGCTGATGTCTAAGAACTGAACCTGAAGGCTTAGATGCTCTCACAAAGGATAAATCAGTGGAAGAAGCCTTCAAAAAAGTAGGTTGCTGGAGGTTTTGTGAGAAACAACAAGGAGGACATAGCCAGGTGACTAAGGAATTTGCTCTTAACTTCACAGGTTTACATACAAAGATTGGAGTATTAGAATTGCCAATTTCTCTTGAATTGATATCTTTAGTCACAGAAATTCCTAGAGGTCAAGAAAAATGGTTTAAGAATTTCAAGTTTGAAATGGCACCCTGCAAGATATTCCTAAAGCCAAAGTTTGTAGACACAGATTTGACTAAAGCAGTGCCAAGGGGTTGTGTCAAAGATTCATTTTCCAACTTACTCTCATGCATAGAAAGGTATTTCACCTGTGAAGGAAGATACCACAAGGTGTATTCTTACCATTTCAAACTCCTTTTGCATTTCACTGACATAATATCTCTAGATCTACCTTTCTTTCTGTTTCGAAGCTTAGGCAAGATGTCTGATAAAATACAGTTGAAGAAAGAGGCATGTGAAACATCATTGTTCCATCATGGCTTAGTTAAATTAGTGGTCTTGCATGAACTTCAGAAGGTAGATGGAGAGTGGTCTTCATTTTTATTTATGTCTGGTTTTAGAGTTGAAATAGGACTTAGGTGTAGGGCTAAGGAAATATCATCACCAGTGATTAGTCACCATGCAGAAGAAAGGTCAAGCAATTTTGTTAAACTAAAGGCCAAAAAAAAGTTTAAGGAGCCAATGACTAGAACACCATTGGTTGTTCAAGATACTCCTCAACAATCACAGAAAAAGAAAGTTTAGATGAAGGAAGCAACACGAGAGCAGTCCATTGGTGAAACAGTCCAGAGAAGGGTAACTAGAAGCCAAATATCCAAAGAAAAAGGTAAAACAATGGAAATTGATGAAAGCCCAGCCTCAAAGGTAAATTTGAATGATCTTATCTAGGAAATTGACATTGAGGAGTCACCTTTGGTCCAAGCAGACTTCATTGAATTAGGTGAGAGCAAGTCAAAAAAGATGAAATCTTCCAAAAAGTTATAGTTTGATGACTAGGTTTCAGAATTTGTTTTTAAGCCCAGAAGGCTTGTAACTAGGCAATGCAAAAGGTTACAAGAGGTAGAGTTGGAGGTGAGTGATACATGGGAGATATCAGGGTTCTATGAAGAGCACATAGTTCGAGTAGTGCAGCCATCACTCATGCATGAAGATGACAGAAACATAGCAGTTGATAGTCAAAAAGAAGAAAATATCTTTGAGGAGGTCAAGAAGAAATTGAATCTTGCCAACCTTGAGATGCTCAACTTAAGAAAAGGGAAAGGAAGCATGCAATTGAGAAAGCCAATTTCAAAAGGGTAAAGGCCACATGGGAAGAAGGAAAAGTTCCAAAAACTGAAGTAGTTGGTAGAGACGCTCAATATTTCATCTGGATTGTCCCTGCAATCAAGGAAGCAAGGTATATCAGAATGATCAATGATAGATTAAGAACTAATATTAGGTGATGAAAAGACAAATTGAAGACCTGGAGATTTAGCTGAACAAGTCTAGAAGTCAACCTCAGAATAGATAAACAGGGCAGTAAGTGATGAAACCCTAGTACAATTTTGGTTGAAATAAAGATCTTACTTTTTGAAGTAGTTTCATAGATGGGTGATCTCAAGTATATGTGGCATATTTACATAATGAAATAGCTGTGAAATATCCTCGGAAAGAAATTTTTGAAAAAATACTGTGTAAATTGATTCACACGGAATTTTTGTACCGTGCTACGAAACTGTTGTAGGTGACATGAACAACAGTTTCGCAGCGTGCTAAGAAACTGCTATAGGTGCAGTTTGTTCTTTTTGGTCAATATTCAAAGGAATGAAGGAGCTATTTTTGAAGAAGGATGCTATTGCAAAAATTTAAGGTGGTCATTTGAGAAGGTTTAAATCCCAAGTCAAGAAAAACTCAAGGAATGAAATATATATGCAAGAACTAAACCCTGCGCTACAAAAATAACAGTTCATATCATAACTCATCCAGTTTGTCTTTCTTTGGGAAACTTCAAGGAGTTTGTTTTTGGCACATGTGGAAGAGCAAGGTTCTATGGTTAATTCAATATGTGTTATATGATTAAAAGGGCTAGTTTGGTCAACAGGAGATTCGAAGAACATTGTTGAATACCAAGACTGCATTGCAGGGGATACTTTCCTAGTTTTCAGGGTAGATGAAGGAGAAGCTATTGAAGGCCAGCTGGAGGGTTATAGACATCATTCAGGTTGAAGTTAAGGAGGAGAATCTATCAAGAATCAAATTTATTTCTTAGTTTATTTTGTTACTATCATAATAGGAGTTCTACTCCTAATTGTATTAGGACTCTAGGACTGTTAGATAACTGCTACTTGTAAATACTAGTTTGTTTTAGGAATGAATAGTTGTCAAGATAGGAAATTCAAATTCCTCTCATGTTGGATCTGCGAATCCAAGATTGTAATGAAAAATCTATAAAAGACAAGAGGTGGAATGCCTCAAGGTTGACAATTTTCAAAAGAAACAGTCATACTGTGTCATTGTGGGAGACTGTGTTTTCCATGTTAATATAGAGATTTTGGTTTCACTACTTAGGATTTAGAAGAGAGTTTTAATGTTTGATTTTCTCATGGTTTTCTTCATTTACTCACTTGCAATGGTATGAACACATGTTACTTAGAATTCATTGGCAATGCTGTAACTTCCTTCATGTGTTTATAGACTGTGTTCCTTACATTATTTCTCTGTTTTGTTGATACATTAAGACTCTTTATGCTCTGACTTTCATGTTAAGCTAACCTTGCTATGATATTTAAATTCTGACTCCATAAGCCCAATGGATGTTTATTGATTATGTTCAACCATTTATACTTTTTCACTTTTTTTTTTTTTCATAGAGTTAGCCATATAATCTCTAAACTAAAATAGTTAACCTAGTGAGAGAGCCCTCTCAGGTTGAGAAGGATAAGCCTTAGCCAAAAGTTTTGTTTGAAATAGTTACTCAAAGTCTGCTTGATCAGTAGCCTATCAGGGTTGGGTTTTGTGATAACACAGTCTACTGGTGGTGGTGTGGCCCCCATCTCTCTGAATGGAAGATGTCCTCATGTGAGTAGTTGTTCCCCTGGAGTATCAGGCTCATCATCCATGGGCTAGAAGGTATCTTCCTCTTTTAAATTTTTCTCCTCTAACTCTTGAGTCAACTGTCATCTTCTAGCCTCTGCTCTACTTCCTCCTTCGGAGAGTGTCTCTGTTGTTCTTCCTCTATTTTCCTCCTCTCTTCTTCTTATATCTGTTGCTTCTCAAGAAACTCATTCTACTTCTTGTTCTCCTCCTAATATTCTTCTTCTTATCCTTGTCTCCTCCCTAGATCTATTTCTATAGCTCCTGCGTTTAAAGGATCGACCTTCCATTTCTTGCTACTCTTGCCTGATGAATGCCTGTTCCTTTTCTTGTGAGCTAACTTATTTACCAAAGGTGTTGTTTCCTCATCCTCCTATTCTTTTCTTGTAAGTACTGAGCTAATGTTTCATGGGGTGACCTGGTTTTCATGGATGGATGTGTCTTGATTTTGGCATTGTACTAGTTCTTTATCTTTTCATCTTCTGGCTTGCATATTGATGAATACCCTATGTTATGTTTGATCCTTTGACAATGTTTCCTAACAATTCGCTTATGATTATATGCATGGAAGACTTTGGTGGAAAAGTGTAGGTGCTTCTGCTATTCTGTTTTGGATGATAATGCCTTGTGACTCTTCAATTCATAAAATCTAACCCTCATTAGAAAGATAGGCCAAGGGGTTTTTTGTCCTCTTGTGAAGAGTTCTCGACAACCCCTTGTCCAACTAATTTTCCACTTCTTGCATGACCACCTTATTTTTCACATATCATTACATAATGATGAGGGTTTGTTTGGCATCTGAAGCATATGATATACGTGCCCTAAGGGGTTGTAATCCAGTTTATGATATCTTGAAGTGAGTCCTTCACATGATTAGTCATGCATGGAGGATCGATGTTGAATATCAGGTGAAAAACAACAACAAATAAGTGTTTAGCCAATTTTTCGTGTGTGCCTCTGAAGCTTCCTTATGATAACACCATGTAGTGGAAATATACAAGGATTTTCTATTTGGGGGTCCAATTCCAATATAGTTTTGGGAACATGTACTGTGCATAGATTCCATCTAGAATAAATGTTGACATGTAAAATTTTGGTGCTTGATTTGCTTATAAAGACGCTTTGGCCTGTCCCACCTACCGCTGCAATTCATATGATAATATATTTGCCTAATTGAAAGCTTTATCATGTGTCATCACTAGATTGAGCATATATATTGAGATGTTTATGGAAAACCTCAATGTTCTTACACTCAAACATCTAACGATACACAGCTACAAAATACTGATATATGTCTCTTAAGATCTTTTTTAGATAAACTACTAATTGGTGATAAAAATTGATAGGTTTTTGACACCATTGTTTGATAACATTATTCTTGTTTAGGTTATGTAATCTTGTGTAGAAACTATCATTTTCATATTCATTGGGCTAGAGAATCTTATAATATGTCTGTATATCCTCACCATAATAGGTGGCGAGGTGACCGCCACTCTCACCTCGAAGCACAAGGTGAGAGTGATCCATGTGCGTGATGATCCATTCAATAGCTTTAGCACATGGCATGACTAGGATATGCATGCTATCCTATGTATCCTAGATATATTAATGTTGGTGTATGCATGAACAGCTTCTAATTCCTCAGGAAACGTCTCCTACATAAATGTGTTGTAGATCTTGGTCCATGTGACCTTTGTAGTTTTGTGAATAAAACACCGTGCGTATGAATATATAGGAATACTTGGCTTTGGATTTTCGACAAGATTATTAGTTATTGCTTATGAAAGTTATTTAGAGGATACTTTACTAGGGGAAATGTCTTTAACAAGTGATGAAACAATGGCAACACTTGTGGAACAGACACCTATTTCTGGAATCATACTCATAACGACAAGATCAACGTAAAACAAATATGCAACAAAACTTGTAAATCACATTCAAAGAGTCATCATGGATAATAGATCATGAAAAAACATGAAAGAAAACCAAAAATAACTTGCATGTAATATGAATACACATGCAAATTAGGAGGGCACACTTTCAAAGCATGAAGGGGACTTTCATGGTCGTTTGGTCTTTGTATTGTGCTCATACACTCGAGTGCTCAAGAAAGAGACAAAAAATAAGCCATGATGCACTATAGTACCGTGAAGGGTCAAAGGAATAGGAACAGTTCGCCTTCAGATATTCCCTATGCATCCTTGCACACTGGGAGACAAGGAGGGTGCACTGTCACACTCCAAAGGAATGAAGGATGAAGGAAACAAAGCTTCGAGTCTTCAAAGTGAACCTATGTGCTCAAGTCAAATGAGGGAACATTGTCACATGTTGAAGGGTTGAATGAGTGATTCTTTATGCCTTTGTGGTACCCTTATGTTCCCTAAGGGAAGGAGGGCACACTGCAGCACTTCGAAGGGACGAATGGATGAATCTTTGTGTCTTTGTGATGCACCAAGGAAGAAAACTGGGTTATACAGGGTACAATTTTTGAAGTTGAAGGAGATTTGAGCTCAGGATGTGTGCTCTACCTAAAAAGAGTCCAGAACAAGTTTAAACAATAAGATTCGATAATGAAATAAGGAGAAGAATGATCTGCAAGGATTTATAGTAGCTATCAAATGCATGGTGGAAGATCAAGGGTTTCAAGAATGTGAAGAGTCTCTTGCATGTGATAGTGGATGAAAACTTGCAAGATAAATATTCAACTAAAACACTAAAAAAACACTACAAAGCAAGTGATTGACAAAAATAAAAGAAATACTTGATAATGGAATCATGAAAAACAGTAAAATATTGAGCATGGAAACTTACTTGGTGCATCGGATGATGAAGGGCTTCTTGATTCACCAGCTGTGCACTCAACTAAGATGAAATGATAATGGAAATATTGATTAATTAAGTTTATGTAAAGAGATTAACATGCAAAATTGATTGATGCCTTAGTGCCACTTGTCATCGCATGAAAGGATTAGTTAATAAGGCATTGAGGTGGTTCTTATTGTCTAGGAGTGAACCCTCATGCAGCAAGTTGGATCATGCATACAACTGGATAGGGCACATGTCTTCAACATGAAGGAGTGCACCTAGGTAGGGTGCACTTTCTCATCCTGAAGGAATGCACTCAAGTAGGGTGCACTTCTCCATCCTTAAGGAGTGGGCTCCAACCAAGTGTGAGCCTTTGTGAACTCAACATTGGGTGTGTGTTATATTCTTTCCATGATTAGCCCCAGGAGCGAAGTTGGGAGGTTAGAGGGGGGGCTGAATAATCTCCCCTTTGGTTTTCCAGGCACAACACCCCCTGTCACGGGGTTTGCAAGGGGGGCAGTATCCCCCTGCACAGGCTGCGGTGCAGTACCCCAGTAATTTTTTTTTGGACCCTATATTAGGTGGACAAACCTACCTATGGTTTTGTGCATGGATTTTTCACATGGTTTTGGGCATGATGATTTTCTGCCCATGGTATTTTGTAGATACAATCAAGGGAATTGCGATTATTGTCTAATCCAGGGTTAATGGATTGGCTTTTATGAATGATTCAACATGTATATGTATTTATTGTAACATCAAAAGCAATATAATGAAAAATCATTCTGGTAGTCCCAATTTTGGGTTCCAGTGGAAAATCTCTGTGTATATATGTTCTATGTTTTATGCTCTCCCCATTATTTATTTTCCTTTTTTAAGAATTCATTTGCAGGTAATTTATGTATAGGGTTAAAACTTATATTTGGTATGAGAGTCAGGTTTCGGCTTCAAGGGGATGCCTTTGCTGCTGATGGGTTTCGCTCAGGCCTATGATAGACCTTGTTCAGTGCGAGATTTGTGGGATTGATTCTTCTGGTGAAAGAAGATGGCGGGTAGTGGAAAGATAGAGATTGAGAAATTTGATGGTTAGAGTTTTGAGTTGTGGACACTCAAGATGGAGGATTTGTTGGTTGATAAATATTAGTGTATCATGGTAGATCCAGGTACTAAACCAATGATAATGTTTGATTAAGACTGGAATAAGTTGGATCAGAAAGTAAAGAACACAATACGATTGTGTATCTTAGATTCAATATTGTTGAATATATTAGGGGAAGTTTCGACGAAGGATTTGTGGGACAATTTGGGGACTTTGTACCAATCTAAGTCTCTGGTGAATAAATGGTTCCTATGGAAAAAGTTATATAACATGAGGATGAAGGATGGAGACTTGGTGAAAGAGAACATAAACACCTTTAATATTGTTGTAAGCCAATTGTTATATGTTGATATTAAAATTTCAGATGAAGATAAGTGCATCAGTTTGTTGTGTTCTTTACTAGATTCGTGGGATAGTTTGGTTGTTGCAATAGGTAACAATACAACTACCTTGCAGTTTGATGAAATAGTCTCATCCTTTCTATCATAGGAGATGAGATGGAAAAGTATGGAGGGCCATAATGGTAATGCCTTATCTATACAAGGACGGTCCCAGAACATAAACAAAAATAAGTCCTCGAGTGGGAGATTTAAATCTAGAGGGAGATCTAAATCTCCAGGAAAACTTGTAAAGATGTTCTGGAAATGTGGAAAGGAAGGGCACTTCAAAAAGGACTGTAGATCTAAAGCTCTTGAGAAAGGAAAGGGATATGATGATGCTTCCTCTGTAGAGGTGAAAACCACCTCAAGTGAAGGTGGGGATGTGTATTTAGCTTCTTCTACGAGGCATGGTTGATTGACTTAGGTGCATCCTTTCACTTCACTCCCCATAAAGAGTGGTTCTATGAGTATGAGAAATATGATGGTGGTGATCTTAAGGGATTTCAAGAAGTCTAGAATCATTGGATGTAGAAAATTCAAGCTGAAGTTGCAAGGTGGAAGGATTAGATCACTTTTGGATGTTTTGCATATTCACACATTAACAAGAAATATGATTTTTGTAAGCAAGATGGATGATGCAGGTGTAAAAACAGTGTTCAAGAAAGATACCTACAAGATGGTTTGGGGAGCACTGGTATTGATGTAGGGAGTTAGGATTGGAACTTTGTACAAGGTTCTAGGTAGCACTGTTATTGGTGGGTGCAACAATTCTATGGTTCCTGAAAGTGGAGCAAAGCATATACCAGTCTCTGGAGAAAAGACCATGCTATGGCATCAAAGGCTTGGAAATATTGGAGAGAAGGGCCTTCAAATACTTCATGGTAATAGTATGGTAGAAGGTATGTCTAATTACTCTTTGGATTTTGATTTCTGTGAACATTGTGTATATGGGAAGCATAATTGGGTGAGTTTCTCCTCTGCTGCTAAGATGGAAAAAGGGATATTAGAGCTTGTGCACAATGATGTGTTTGGACTTATGTCAGTTCCATCACTAGGTAAGTCTGTGTCCTATGTATCATTTATAGATAACTTCTCAAGGAATACATGGATATATTTCCTCAAGAATAAATTTGAAGTCTTTGACAGGTTTAAAGAATTTAAGTCTCTAGCGAAAAACAAGACTAAGAAAAAGATAAAGGTGTTGAGGGCAGATAACTGTGGAGAGTTCCACAAGAAGGAATTTGAAGAGTTATGTAAAAAGTGTGGTATAACACGAAAGAAGACTACTCCATACACACCTCATCAAAATAGAGCTGTAGAAAGAATGAACAAGATGTTGATGTAAATGGCATGAAGCATGCTCAGTGGTGCCAGGTTAGGACAATAATTTTGGGCAAAGGCGGTGGAGACGGCATGTTACCTAGTCAATAGATCACCTTCATCAACATTGCAGGATAAGTCTCCACAAGAGGTATGAATTGGTAAGAAACCTTCTCTTTCACATCTTAGGGTATTTGGCTGTGATGCATATGTACATGTTCCAAAGGGGAAAAGAACCAAGTTTGTAGTAAATCTGAAAGGTGCATCTTTATTGGGTATAAGTATGGTTTGAAACATTATAAGATTTGAAACCCAGAAACAAGAAAGGCTGTGTGCAATCGAGATGTGGTGTTTAGAGATGTGAAAGATGTTATTAAACATGAAGTCCTACCAAAGGAACCTAAGAAGATAGAGTTTGAGCTGAAAAATGAAGAATCATGCTTTACAGTAGAAGAAGAATCAGAAGATGAAGAGCCACAAACTCCAGCTATGAGTATATTAGTTTGAGAAAGAAGGAAGCCAGAAAGTTCAAAATTTTCTTTATCTATTACTAATGATTTTCCTAGAATTGTGAGGGAGACAGTAGATTTAGAGGATGGAAAACTCTGGAAAGAGTCCATGGTTGATGAAATGGCATCTTTGGAAAAAAATGAGGCTTGGGATCTCGTGGAGTTTCCAGTTGGAAGGAAACTCATTGGAAGCAAATGGGTGTTTAAGAAGAAGATGAATGTAGAAGGCAAGGTGGAGAAATAAAAAGCCCGTTTGGTAGCAAAAGGTTATTCCCAGGAGCGAGGAAATTATTTTGGTGATATTTTTTTTCCTTTTGCCAAGGTAGATTCTATTATATTACTTTTATCTATTGCTATTGATTTTGGTTTTGACGTAGAACAAATGATGTGAAGACAACATTTCTTCACATGGATCTGGAAGAAGAGATCTACATAAAGCAACCTGAAGGATTTGCGGTGAAGGGTAAGAAAGAACTGGTTTGTAGATTAAAAAAGTCTCTGTATGGGTTAAAACAATCACCAAGGATGTGGTATCAGAAATTTGATATGTTTATAGGAGGACTTGGCTTCACTAGAAGCAAAGCAGATCACTGCGTGTATTTTAAATTAATTGGTGACTGTTTTATTTATTAGGTCTTGTATGTGGATGATATGTTGCTGATTGGAAATAACAAAGAAATTGTCTAGGATTTGAAGACCCAATTGTCCTCCAAATTCGACATGAAAGATCTTGGTGCTGAAATCTATATTTTGGGCATGCCAAATTACATGATGTCAGGAAAAGAGGATGCTCTAGTTAAACCATAGGAAGTATGTCGAGACAATACTGTTGAGGTTAAATATGCATGATAGTAAATTGATGAAGGTTCCTATTCCTGTAGGTGTAAATTTATCTGCTTAAGAGTGTCCCAAGACACAAGAAGAGGAAGAGGATATGTCCTGTGTTCCATATGCAAGTGCAATCAGTAGTCTGATGTATTCAATGGTCTATACTAGACCAAACATTGCACATGCAGTGGAAGTATTGAGCATGTTTATGTCAAAACCAAGGAAGGATTATTGGACAATAGTGAAGCTGGCTTTCAGGTATTTTTGTGGCATTAGTGATTATGGTATATGCTACCAAGGAATATTAGGAACTGACAGAGTTTTGGACATCTATGGCATTGTTGATGCATACTGGGCTAAAGATCTGGATAAGAGAATATCTACAGGTGGGTAGGTGTTTAACCTATTTTGAGGTGCAACCAGTTGAATGAGTAAGAGACAGACTTTAGTGGAACTTTCAACTACAAAGGAAGAATACATGGCAGCCACTCATGCAAGAAAGGAAGCAGTTTGGTTGTAGATATTGTGTTCAAGTACGGGGTTAGTACAACGAGCTATACAGATAGGTTGTGACAGCCAAAGTGAAATTTTCTTGGCAAAGAACCCTACTTATCATTCAAAGACAAAGAAAATTCATGTTCAATATCACTTTGTAAGGGATATGGTTGAGGAAAAAAGGTGTTTGTAGTAAAAGTGGACACTTTGAAGAATACTGCAGATGCATTGACAAATTCTGTGAGCATTGAGAAGTTCTCTTCATGTAGAGAAACGATGGGTGTTGCAGGGCTGGACCATTGACTAAGATATCCTGTGGTCCCCTATGGAAAGAAAACAACAAATGGGAGAATGTTGGGTGTGTGTTATATTCTTTGCATGACTAGCCTCAGGCGCAAAGCTGGGGGGTTAAAGGGGGGACAACTAGCCCCCCTGCACGAGGTCTAGGGTAGTGCACTATGATTTTTTTTTTTGGACCCTATATGTTATGTAATCAACTCACACATAGATCAACGACTTAAAAATTATCCTCTTCGAGGGGGAAACCTCCTTTACATTACATAAATGAACAATTATTGGTTGATTCAAAGGGAAAAACATCCTTTATATATATAGGAGTCTGAGGGGTAACAATATAATCAGATTCTACATAACAATAATAATGTAAGGGCACAACCATAACAATAGAGGGCTTCTATGGGGCACAATAATAACAATATGGAGACTAGACGGGCACAACAGTAACAATAAGGGGGCTACACTGACAATACCAATGAGGGAATACACAAGTATTATAGGGACCTAACATGCCCCTCTGCCTGAAAAAAGTATTGTCCTCAATGCTTGAGTAGTTATAGATGCTTATGTATAAAATTCTCAGCCTCCCATGTGGAATCTTCAATGGGTAATTCCTTCCACTTAATGAGGTACTCTAAAATTGATCGATTTTGTAGCTATCGAGTTCTTGTTTCCATGACTGCTTTAGGTTCCAATATGATTTTTCCTTCCTCGTCAAGCTTTGGCAATATTTTTTGAATTTGGAACTTGTCACCTATAACCTTATTTAAGCATGAAACATGGGAAACTTGGTGCACACGGGAAGATGCAATAAGCTCCAATTTGTATGCCATGGTACCAATCATTTGAAACACCTTTTAAGGACCATAATACTTTGGTGTTAATTTATTATCATTCTTAGTTTTCTTGAGGGACATTTGTTTGTATGGTTGTAGCAGTAAAAATACCCAGTTACCTCCATAAAAACATTTTTCGTTGTGATGCTGATCTGCTTGTTTTTTCATTCTATTCTGCGCCAAAGTGAGGTTATCCTTTAAAAGTTGGAGAAATTGTTGTATTCTTGATGTGAACTTCCACTGCTTGAAACATAGAATGATTGTCCAGGGATTTTTTTAGATCTAGAGAAATAGATGATTTTGATTGTTGAACCTCTAGTGAACATAATTGTGCAATTACACCCCATTATTATTTTTCTAGAAGCGATGTCATGCCATTAGAGCTGATTATCTTTCCTGGTTTCCATGCAATACCCATTAATTCAACTTCCTTTCCTTCCCAAAAAAAATTCAAGAAAAGTTCTTGAAAATTAAAAGCTATCGTACCCAAAGATTGAAACCATTGGACTCCTAGTACACATTAGCACAACCCATTGGAATGGAAATCATTGGACTATTCAATACATATTCTACAATGGATTGCCTGATATTATGGAACTTTCCAGAGAAATTTATGGCTCCTCCATTTGCAAACATCACTTGAAACTATAGTGCTAGATATAGGAAGAAATTCAATTCCTTGGCTATCTTAAAATGAATAAAATTATGGGTACTACCCAAATCAATCAAAACTATTCCTTTTTTCTTCTTGATATGTCCTTCTATCTTGAGAGTTTGAGGAGTGGTAATACTAGCCAATGTATTACAAGATATCGTCGGATTCATTTCTTCTTTCTTTGGGGTGGGTTCTTGGTTTATATCCTCTTCTTTTGACATTTATTGTTCCTTTTCCTCCTCCTCTTCATAATCTATGTAAATTAATTTCTTCTCAGCACACTTATGACCTTTAATGTATTTTCTATCACAACTGTAACAAAGCCCTTTTTCTCCTTTTTCTTCCAATTGTTGTAGTGTCAATATTGTAGGTTGTGGAAGGCTAGGAGCAACAAAACTTCCATATTTACCATTGTGAGTGGTAGGCTTCCTTGTTTCCATAGTTTTGCTTTCAATTTTTCTTTCCAACCTGAATGCCTTCTTCAATGAATCGGGTTCCCAAAGGAAAATCTCATTTTGGATGTTATCCTTTAAAGTCCCTATGAAGACATACATCCTATGCTCCTCGGGAATATCATTTACCCTTGTATTCAATTTTTGTAAGTCCTCAATGTGCTCTGTCATTGAATCCTTTTGTTTGAGATTTATCAATTAGCTAGAGAAGGTGTTTCTCTTTGTATCCTCATAATGTGCTATCATTTCCTCTATAAAATTGACCAAGTGACAAGTGGTTTACGAGAAAAAAGCCATTTATACCATACAAATTGATTGGGTTCTAAATATAAAGTTGCAATGCATAGCTTTTGTGTGTGTTGCACATTACGAAGATCAAAATATTGCTCCATCTGAAATATCCATGTTACCAGATCCTTGTGAGCAAAATTCCTCATATTGATCTTTGGAATATGGTGGGTCTTCAATCCAATGTTAGATTCTATGAAATCATGACTAACATTTATTTTTTTATCATCATGAGTTTCATATAATACCTTTTTGCCATTAGGAAGCATTTCTTGTAGCAACTTTTTCAAACCTTCCATGTGTGCTTTTAAACATTCTTCAAATCTTCCATGTTGCATTTCATTTTTGCTTCTATACCATCCATATTAGCTTTCATGCCATCCATATTAACTTTCGCGTCATCTGTAATTCCTTTCATGCCATCCTTCAAAACATCCATGTTTGATTTTAAACTATTATTCAAACCATCTATCTTAGCTTTCTTCTTCTTCATGCATCATAGTAGATATTTCTAGTTGATTTCTAGGTGTTTCTATTTTCTTTCTTCAATTCATTTTGAAATCAAACAATTATACTTATGCTTCACTATGCCCTTTGAATCACTTCAAACTGATTTTTGAAACCAAATTTATGCAATTAAAAAAAATATAAACCTTTTTTTTTTCTTCGCTTTGTAGGAGATTGATATTGAATATCTTTTATCTACGTTATTTCATATCTCCAAGGTCTGAAATTTCATCTTGTGGTATACGTAGCAGTCCTATTTCCAATCCCACAAGTCTTATCGATATTGGATTCTTTAACAAATATTTATGCCCAACCTCCCATGATGACATGATTATAGACTGGTTCAATAGAGTGAACTTGTACAGAGTAATACATGTCACTGTTTCGACCTTTGGCCCTGAAAATGATACCAAAAAAACTAAAGCTCGTTCTATATCTATAAATTTTTATGAAATTCAAATACAATTCTTAGAGAGAAGGTTATGATGATTTTCCCAAGGTCACCTATTTGAGATGGAATTCTAGAGCCTACAAAAACCCTAACTTCCTCGGATCATATATCCTAAAATATAGTGAGACAAGATCTAAAATTCATACATGAGGTTCATCAAGATTTCTTCTTCGCAGGGTTTCAATTTCCAGTTCTGAAGCTTCGTAGACACAAATGTATAGTGAAAATTCCACGATGGTCTGTTTGAAGCAGCGCAACCCTAGAACCTAAAGCTATGATACCAAATGTTATACAACCCGCTCACAAATAGATGTATCAACGACTTAAAAATTATCCTCTTCGAGGGGGAAGCTCCTTTAAATTAAATAAATTAACAATCCTTAGATTATTCAAATGATAAAACCTCCTTTCTATATATAGGAGTCTAAGGGGTCACAAATAATCAGAGTCGACATATCAATAATAATGTAAGGGCATGACAATAACAATTGTGTGCTTCTATGGGGCAAAATAATAACAATATGGGGACTACATGGGCACAAAAATAAAATTTGAGGGCTACACCGACAATAACATTGAGGGAATACACCAATATTATAGGGACCTGTTGTGTTGTATAACAACTCCCCATTTCATAAAATTTTTCTTTAAAATCATAATATGAAATGGGTCCCTTTTAAACATAGATGAGAGAATAAATTGGTATTAATGCATCATTAGAAAAATCTTCATAAAAAGGTCCAATGGAAATGTTATATTTTAAAATAAACCTTTTGAACTATAATGAAATTGGTCTTGTGAATAAAAATAAAGTTCTTTATTATTGCGATAAAGCGATCGCAAGATCACATATCGCAACAATAAAGAAAACATATGCATGCACCCATAGACTTACTCCAATACGAAAAGCAAATAACTATCGGATATTGGGAAATGTGAGTAGCAAGTGTAATAAAAGACCCTCCCTCATTTCTTCGATATGATATCGCTATCGGCAATCTGAGGATGCAACCCAACACATGTTTAAAACACCTTCAAATCTCCCGATGTGATAAGGTGTATAACCATCGGCGATCGGCGATGTTGCAATTGTGTGAGTAGCATGACCCGAACCCATTCTCGATTGTGATGCATTAAATAAAGGCACGTGTTCCAAAACATATTTAAAAGGCTTGCATGCATTATTTTGGACTATTATGAAAGCCTTCTCGTTCACGTTACCAATCACCGATTGTGATTTACTTTTGATTGTCCGCCAAAAATATAAGCCACACTTGAATGTATCATTTGGCATATAAATGATATGATGGGTACTTAAAACTCCTCTACCATGATTGACAGGTTAAACGGCCAATTAATGAAGCAGTTACGCTGAGATTTTCCCTTAGATTGTATCTATGGCAGTTTCACTATAATATTTGATTATTCGCTAATTGATATAATTCTTTCATATTGGCTCATACTACCTATTCTTTGTATCACGTTGGTTTCATTCCTTGTGCAGAACTTCGCTGAAATAACAAATTTGAAACAAATGGGAAAGAAATCCAAGAGATCCGCGGCAGCAGTGGCTCCTACAGCAACAATGCAGTCGACTAATGATCCACGACCAAGTAAAAAGGGTTTAATCTTCGACACTACTTGTCTCGGCCTTGGAAATACAAGTTGGCAAAGCATCTACAATTTAATTGAAGCAAAGGAGCCTAAGGAAGCATCAGAAGGAGCTACTGCAAATTCAACTAGTAAATCAGATTTAGCTGATTCGTACTCGCACATGATAGCAGCACGTGAGAAAATTCTTCCATACACTGATGTAGTGCGATGGGTGGTAGAAGAAATTCTAGTTTTAAACAGAACATTTTGCACAGTTGACGGAAGGATTTTTGGCTCATTTCAGCCTGATGAATTAAGGAAGATGTATCACCTGCCTGAACCTAAAAAGAAATATAACAAAGCCTTTCTTGAAAAGTTCACAGAAGAGAACGAGATGGAATCGGCCCCAATTAAGCAGTGGAGACAAAATCCCGAAAAGCACAAACATGAATCATAAGGTAAGTACTCTGTAGATTCATTGTGTTCTCCTTACTGTTATGCCAGGCCAATGATGTGTAGAATGTGGGGATTGCATGATTCTACGAAGTTTACTATTGAAATGGTTCCTTTGATGGAAGTGGCGGTTAATAGTGAAATGATGGATTGGGCAAAGATATTGTCCGACAAGTTAGCTACTGCAATTCTTGAATTTAGATCAAATACACGCGCAACCACCAGAACTATTCCCCCTTTCTATTACAGTGCTTATGTTATGGATAATCTTTGCTTTAATTCTAAATTTCCCATACTCGGGTGGAGATGGACTTCACAAGACCCTTAGCCAATTCACATTTATCATCAAAAGTAATGGAAGGTGCGCTATAAAGACTACTTGTACCAAATTGGTAACAGTGTCGTCTTGCCTATCTATTATGCCATTTTTGATAAGCCTGCCCCAAAGATTTCAATGGAAGCATAGATTGACTTGGCTACTGTAGGGAATTGGTTCGGGGAAGACAAGTTTACATATATAAGGGTTTTTGGTAGTCTCACAAGACCTCATGTCCTTCCTCTGTATGTTCCCGATAAGCTGTTAGCTCGAGAATTGGCTTACCAAATAACAACAGCAGGAATATCCAAAACTCTTAGGAATTCTAAAAAACAGGCTTGGCCTACATTTCCTTTGAGATGCGGTGTTTATACCCTACACAATTACAAGCATGCAGAAAAGATAAACATGCTTAATCTCGCAACTATTCATAACAGGCAAATTCGATCCAAGGAAAGTTTCCTATACTGTTCTTGAACAAGCCAAACTAACAAGGTTTGAGCATGAAAAAGACGAATTTGATGACCTGTTTTCTTTAGCAGAATCATTATTCCAAGTAAAAACATTGGCCAAATTGAAATATAATGATGAAGGGCTAGTAGAATTTAATAGGCTCAGAGAACAGAGGTTGCAAACTCTACCTCTGAACTTATTAGCGACAACCCCAACAACTCAGTCAAGCAACCCTGAACAACAAATTATTGATAAACCTCCTACTATAGAGAAGATTCCCGAAAAAGGAAAAGAACCAGAGCAGAAGAAAGAGCAGGGGAAACACCAGGGGAAACAACAGGAGAAAGAGCAGAAAAAAGAACATGACAAGAGTAGTGAACACATCAATCTAGATACCTAGATTGATGCCAAGCACCTCCAAGAATGGCAACAATTTGATTCTATTATAAGCAATCTGGAAGGTTCACAAGGTTTCAACACACCTAAAGTAACAGTCGGTCAAGATACAACGGAAACAACGGTTCCAATTGAAGGAACCAACGACCTACCCATCATCACAGATGTAGAAATAATTCCTAAGGAGGAGACTTGATCAATCTTCCCTTTTACCAGCACAAACAAAGATGGCTAATGTGGTATGGAAGGAAGAATTTAACCCTTCCGATGACCTTACAAAACTTTCTCAGTATGTCGGAGCCTATTCGGTAGCCACTATGGATAAAGCCTCGGAAGTAAGCAATCTACTTAAGGAAAGAGACCAAGCAATTGTTTCGTTGCAGTCACAGGTGTCCGAAGCATAGCAAAAAATAGAACAGTTAGAACAGCAACTATCGACACAACAAGAGATAAACAATCAATTAAATGAGCAATTTCTCACAGAGAAGTAGAGGATAGACTTAAGCACAGTACAGAAACAAAAGGAATTATCCGAATCATTGGCCAGGTTGAAGACAATGAATGAACAAATGAGTAAGACGAAAGACGAGCAAATTTCTCAACTGTCACACCAAGTAGAAAAGTTCAAGAGTCTTCCGCAACCAGCAGATTTCAGGTCCAAAGCTCTCCAGATCAATAAAACATTGATTACACAGCTAAAACTGTTATGTCATAACATTTCTCTAGTTGAGCCCCTTTGTGAGATTACTACATCAATAGTTGACAAATCAGTTGATGCCAGGCAGGATTTGGAACAGGCCGATGAGACTCTAACCAATTTTCTCGCTTGGCAAGACACCACTGAAGGGCAAGCCTCACATCTTCCTAAAATTCTAGAGTCACACAAAGAAATCTTTTTCATAGAATGGCAGTCACAACTGATGAAACCGGAGAGAGAAACCTCAAGATACAGATTATCTACTAGTAATTTAATTGAGTTAATCAATGACACTCTTTATCTATCTAACATGATTTCATAGTGCACTCCAGGTAAATTGCCATTAGCCAAAGCATTGGAACAAACATGCAATCAGGAATTGGAGAAGAATGAAAGATTAATCGCCGGCATCCAAAGTTTAACTTGGGATACCTTTTGGTTTTTCTTTGTTAAACCATACAGTCAAAGGGCCATGCTCAAATGTTTAATCGATGCGATCGGTTGCATGATTCCCGAAATCCATGATGCCACATACTCAGCCCAACTGCATTCTCATCTCACTCGCCCTCCAGAATTACAACTGATGCTTGCTATCTACCAGCTCAAGCCAAAGGGAATCATCCGAAACAATGAACTATGCTGCCGACTGCAAACAAGCTGATTCTGAGGAGATACTCATGATTTAGTTGTACCAATTAATAACATTTTATTTTGTAATTAGTTAGCCTAATTAGTATTTATAGGCCCTTTCATGCATTTAGAAAGGGTCCTCAGTTTTTGTATAAACTCAAATCAGGAAGTCACACTATTGTGCTTCTGGTATATTTTTATAAAGACTGGGCCAGTATTCTGAATTTTAACGAAGAAAGCTTTAATGGGATGTGCACTATTTCCTTGTTGTGAAAGTGTTTCTAAGTTAGAGGAAGGAATTTGAATGCGATTGATATCGGGAGTGATCCAAATAACATATGGTACTATTATCTATGCTCTTGTTTCATTCTTTCATGTGAATCAGCATTTGTTTAATCTTGCTATCATTGGATAGATGTATGTGTTTTAACAACAATCCTTATACTTATCACTATTGAATGTTTAAGGAGTATTATTCTTTTAATCATATGTATGTCAGTGATATATGATAAATAGTGTAATAATGTTTTAATCATTACTTTGTTCAACTACTTGAATAAAGTAATTATCCTATGAATAAATGTCTTTGTTTACCAATAGAGTCACCTATATGCCTGTTTGTGAATAAAGATCATCAAAAGTTACACTTAAGAAGAAATTCCTTGGGATAGATTAGTTGTTCATAATTTTACTTTTTAGATTAAATCATTCATCCATTATCATTATATATTAGAGAACCAACCATTTATCCATCATTGGGAAATTGGTCCCATTATTTCCAGTCGGAGCCACCACACCAAACAGAAAAGGCGTTGCCTTTAAGGTCTGGACCAGGTGGTTTTCCCTGATGTTGTTGCAACGATTTTCAAGGCTTCAACAGGACCTAAGACTATATTAGTTGGGTAGACCTACCTATGGTTATATGCATGGATTGTGCACATGGTTTTGGGCATGATGGTTTTTTTCCCATGGTATTTTGTAGATCCGATCAAGGGAACTACGGTTATGTTCTAATCCAGGGTTAATGGATGCTTTGGCATGTATACATATGTATTGTAAAATTGAAAGGAATATAATGAAAAATAAATCTAGTAGTCCTGGTTTTGGCATGTAGGGGAAAATGTCTATGTATATTTGTTTTATGTTTTATTCTCTTGACATTGTTTATTTTCTATTTTTAAGAATTTTTTTATAGGTAATTTCTATATAGGGTTAAAACCTACACTTAGAGTGGACTTTTTATTTTTGTGAGATATTTTCTTGCTTTTTGCTTGGTTTTTGTCCTTTTGTGTGCTTTTTGAGTGTGTGCATGGCTAGAAGACAAGTTTTTAAGTCAGGGCAGACGATGATTTCACTTAACCATAAACTTACTTACTCAAATTATTCTAATGATTAAGTGATGACACTTGAGAAACATTGACTTAGGAGGATGAAACACTAGGAGAAACACAAAAATAACAACTCAAACCACATGATGACACAAGGGGACTTGAAACAATAGTTAGCATAGGCTTCAAAGTCGACATAGGAAAAACACTTGGAGGGTCGTTGTCACAACAACAACACATGCGTAGCCAAACTCAATCACTGTCGAGGAAAATTTTACGTTAACTCTTCTAGTAGTTAACTCATGAATATAGGAATTGTATGCTTGAGTATTTCTTACATAATGAGGTTGAAATTCTTCAAAATAATCCACCCTATTCTTCTATTATATTTCATGAAATTTCAAGAAAGATTATCTCAATGATCTGTTGCCTATTGGGATATGACGATGACCAAACTATATATGAGGTTATTTTAGGATTTTTGTATTTAATTTCTCTAGCTAAGAAACATTTTATTGTATTCAATTTCACCTAATACTTCTCTAATGTCATTGATGATCAATTGTCAGAGTTCTACCTTTTTAGGTCATTCAGGTATCAGTTAGTTTTGGTATACTTTCTTATATACTTTCAATCAGAAAAGTTTTCTCACTTTTCCTTATATAAGAAATATGCAAAGGGTAATGGATTTTTAGTCATATATTGGAATTCTATAGTAATAAAACACTCTCTAATATTTTATGTTTTTATATTTTGTTAATTTTTTTATCAGCAGTTTTTAGTATTTTAAATGGTGGAACACCACCAAGAATCTTTTCAGAAATTAAAGAAATCTTACAAATCGATAAAGATGTTAAAGTGTATATTAGTATGCGTTTGAGAATTTTATAGAGATTAGATTGTATGTATGTGAATTGCCTTCTTATAAATTACCAATTTTCTACTTTTGAGGATCTTTGCACTTGTGTAGATTAGGTAAAGTTTAAATGTGGATCAAATTAGTTTCCTACCTAGGAAACGTCCTACATTATTTAAATTGAAAGAAATAATTTGGCCTTTTTTGGTAAACACCAGAGCACCAAATGTTGAAGTGGAACTTATGCTATAGGAGATGAAATTTTGCAAGGGAGAAAATGACGTTATGATCCTCTAGGTAAGATCTCAACATTAAGAGTGGACCAGGGGTCATCAACTTATATCCATTTATCAAAACCCTCAATAAAGAAATATTCAAATCAAGAACATGGGAACAAGGTACATTGGTGGACACATCAAGGAAAGAAGAAAGATAATGTCTCTTAAATCAACTATGTTATCTACTCCACAATAGAAGGAGAAGGATTTAAAAAGGCTTATCATGAATACTCAACAATATGGTTTAGAGTAGAAAGGAACAAAGTTAAAATTATTAAAAATAAAAAGAACATAGGAAGTTGAACTTTCAGTTTTATATGGTCCTTCAGAAGAAGTTGTTTCATCTAAGGAGATAATCACATCCAGCAAGCCTATGTTTTCTTTAGAATATTTATCATCAATGTGAGAACAATCATCATGATCGGTAGGTACTAGTGAAGATATTTTCTCATGGTTTATGGAAATCAAGAAGAAGAACGTACCCTTAAAATTGTAACCTACAATGAGTTTTGGAAACAAGGATCATTTACAAAAAATAGAATACTGTGATCCTTAGATGTTGAAAGGGGAAAGTTAAAATTGTCATTCTTAGAGCCAAAGGTCCAAAATTTTGAAGTTGTATAAGATCATAAAACTTCATTGTTCTCTTTTGATACAAAGGAAGTTTGTCCCATTGATCAAGTTTATCTTCAAAGGAAAATAGGGGAAATGTTATATAATAGACTGACAAGTTCAACAATCAATGTGGAAAATTTACAAAAATCAATACATAAATTAACCAATGAACCCAAAAGAGAAAGAATGTCTTCTATTGCTAAAGATCATAGAGTTAAGTTTCTAGAAGGAATAATTATCAAATTAGGGATTGATCCAAATGCTTTAATGTAGTGCAAGAATTAATGAAAGTAAAAGATACATATATTCAATCACTCAGAAAAAATCTCAAAATACCAGTTATTAAGCATCCTGAAACTTAAGAATTGGAAGATATAAAAAAATAAAAATAATTTCTTCTTTCAATGACAATTGAAAAAAACAAGCAGATGGAAAAACTAGATGTAAAAATTAGAGTTGCAGGTTGAACAATTGTTTAGGGAAATGGAAAAGAAGAAAGGTGCAATCATTCCTACATCTCAAGCCAACACTGTGGAACAAGAATCTTTAGAGAAGTTAGTAGAATTTTATCATCCCTTACTTTAAAAGATTAGGAAATTGACATTTTAAAGAAAATATTAAGTCAGACTGAGGAAGAATAAAAAAACAAGGATGATTTTCTAAGTAATGAAATTAAAAAAATACTACTTTGCAAAAGCAGATTGAATGGTACATTTAATAGGTGATTCAGACTCAACCTTTGTTTCATGCCAAAAGAAGCTTATGAACATAAATCATCATTTTCATTTTTGAAATATGGGAATCAATTGAAATTATTGTTGAAGAAACTGAAATTTTAAACCTTACTAATACAACAACAAATCAAATTTAATATGAATTGGGGAACAAACAAACACTAACTAATAGATTCATCAAATTCCTTAATTCAAGAATAAAATTGTAGCTCAAATAGATGGGGATTACAATACAAACTCTTTTAATTATGGAATCCAAGAAGTTTTTAGCTAAGTGAATCTTTGCAAGGAAGGTGAGGGACAAGTGCTGAATAATACAGACTAAAATTAATAAATTCAATACTAGGTTTAATATTATACAACAAAAGTGTTTGCCATCATTTAGGAATTTAGAATGAAAATTTATGCCCTTAAATGAATATAAGAATCTATTAAATGATTGTGGAAGTGATGACACAAAATTAGTTGGTTAAATATGACCCTTAAGTGGTGAAAGAATTCTCAATAAGTTAATTCATGATTTTTCCATGCATTGGGAAGTTAGATCCCTTTTTATAGTAAAAGCTACTTTCCATATATGCACCGAGTTAGATGAAGGTTACAAAAAGTCAATTTCCTTTACATATCCAACCGGGGTAGATTGGGATAGACTTGTTGGAATTATTCCACGAATTTATTAAACTACAGTGATAACATGCCAAAAAACAAGACTATATGGAGGTAGAAAATAAGATCGAATCTAGATTTCTAGGCATAAAATGGGTAATCAATGAGTTAATTCCAGATTATAAGGTAGAAGATTTCTAGTTAGTCGCAAATTTCGTGTGACAGATCAAAATTTGTTTTTATTTTTGATAAAGTTTGCTTCCTAAATTCTTATAGAGCTTGAGCATTGCAATATTCTATAGATACTATATTTTTGTTGTAATAAGGGTTCACTTTTGGGCCAAAAGAGGCTTGTATTTTGTAAGATAGTTGGACATTTCAAAGTATGATAAAAGAGTTATGGTTTCAACATATGACAATGTTGTTTCATATGTGATTAATTTCTTAGGCTTAATTATATTTTATTTCGTACATTTCGAAGTTGTGTGGATCATAAAAAGAGGCTAGATTAAGAATCAACCTCCTTTATTTCTCTCGGAAATGTGTAGTTAATGTTGAGTAGATTATATAAATACATTGTTTATATTTGCCTCTCTTAATTTGGAGACTTTGCCTTTTATGTAATTGAAATATGTACTATTTTTGAGTTATTGAAGAATCTTCTTTACACTTTATAGTCATATTAGGTAATATAAATATTCATATTGAGTATGCATGTTATCATATATTTTCTTAAACTTTTTGTTCACATCTTTCAAATTGTTAGGATATAATGGTTGGATGCTAGCACTACAATTAGTTCTTAGAAAGAGAGGGTAATTTTTATCTAAGCAAGAATTTGAAAACCTAAGCAACCACATTTTAAATAAACTCCTCATCTTGATGGTTTAACACAATTTCCTAGCCAGGAACTACCTTCAAAGGACAAAAAGCTACAACATGTCATTTGTAATATCCAAGTCACCATCATATCTTGTGTATCATCCATGTTTTAGTTACATGTATATCTTAAGTCTCATACATATTTGGGATTTCTATTTATGAAGATTTTTGGATATTCCACAATTTTATATATCTAGATCTAGTTTTTTGGATTTCCAAAGTTGACTTTTTAGGTTTCCATTAATTTGGGATTGTTATGAAACCAACTCAAGAAAAATATAGAAAATATAGATCAACGCCTTAGAATTCAGCCTCTTCGAGGGGGCAACCTCCTTTACATTACATAAATGAAAAATTCTTGGATGATACAAATGAAAATACCTCCTTTCTATATATAGGAGTCTAAGGG
The DNA here is from genome assembly GCA_000404065.3 of Pinus taeda. NCBI lineage: Eukaryota > Viridiplantae > Streptophyta > Pinopsida > Pinales > Pinaceae > Pinus > Pinus taeda. The sequence continues at coordinate 28,209 of APFE031573553.1, forward strand.
ATCATAACATAATCAGAGCTGACATAACAATAATAATGTAAGGGCACAATAATAACAATAGTGGGATTCTATGGGGTACAATAGTAACAATATGGGCACTACATGGGTACATCAATATAATAAGTGGGGTTTACTAATAACAATAAGGGGTTACACTAGTAGTATAGGGGTCTAACATGCCCCTCTCCTTCAAAAAGCGTTGTCCTCAACGCTTGAGTAGTTCTTGATGTTTTTGTATAAAATTTTTGTTGTCCCATGTGTAATCTTCAGTTGGTAAGTTCTTCCACCTGATGAGATACTCCGAAATTGATCGATTTTGTAGTTGTCGGGTTCTTGTTTCTGTGACTGCTCCAGGTTCCAATATGATTTTTCCTTCCTCTTCAATTTCTAGCAATATTGTT
>APFE031573558.1:1708-119063 GCA_000404065.3 Pinus taeda
AACTGAAAAAGCTGAAAGAGACAATTGTGGGGGTCCAAATGGGATAGGTGGGTGGCCACCAAAATCCACCTGGATCAACTATGAAAATTGAACCAAGAAGTCTACTTAGCTTGGTGTGGGGGCCCTCCACCCTTGCCTTGCACACTTGAAGAAATCTCAACTACAACAACTTCAGTAAATCAACCAAGCATGAATAAAAAATTGGAATGAAACAAGTTCTTCAAATTAGCTCCCAACTCCAATTATACAAAAGTTACAAATTTCATTCATTACAAAAGCCATCAAAGTCTTGGCTTTAAATAGAGGTTTAATGAAACAAAATGATCTATATTATCTCTAACACTCATATATACTCATATCCACCTATCCAAGTCGAACTCATCCAATTCATCCCAAGAAATATGGTCAATCCCATAAAATCTCAAAACTGCCCTATTTCCTAGAGATTTTCTGGTGACTAGTCATGTTTGACCAGCCTTGACCGGGCCTAATAAAGCTTGTTCTAGCCGAACCAAGTGGAGTTTGCTTAGTCCTAGTTCCCAAGCTGTCCATCCATGCATCAAACTCGAGCCCAAGTGTCCTGCAAGTATGTCATCCATATAGCTATTACGGGAATTTCTGATTCAGTCCAAAATTGTACTTGAAACTCAATTTTCATAAAAACTTCTAGAAATTGCAAAATTAAAATTAAACACCTGAATATGCATAAAATACATCAAAATGAGATGGATGTGATGGAAAATGGATGCAAAATATAAGGATTAAGTAGGTTTCCCTAAGCAAAAATAGACCAAAACTTAGGGCCAATATCTCCCCCTTGCTGATCTTCAAGCATGTCCTCATGCTTGCTTCTGCCTTGTGACCTTTTACTTCTCTATGCCGACTGATCTGCTGATGTACCTGTGGCTCTGTCCTTTGAAGGTGAAGCTTTCTCTTGAGCTACCTGTAAAAAGGATATCTATGCCTTCAACTTTTTAAAATCGAAACCATACTTGTTTCAAAAACCGAATTTTAATCCTCTCTGCTTTTAATTAACACCATACTTGCAAATCAAATCTTATTCTGCCTTCAGAGATCTTAACAAACTCTTCTTTGAGAAAAGCATTCTCAAATCATATTCTTTAATTCTGGACTCTAACCGACTGAAACAAGGACTTTCAAAAATCATTATGATTCATCAAAGAGAGAAGTTGCTGCTTAATGACTAGAGTCCCTCCTTTTCACAGAATGTCATATACTGATCTACATCCAACAATGATTCCATATTTGCAGCATTATTCATGTTTTTTTCAATCCATCCACCATCATATGGTCTTCCATTAACCAAACCAGGAGATCCATTAAGCTCAAAGTTGACTTCAGCATTTTTCCAGTGAATTTACAAAATATAGGTTGAAAGAACCATAAAAATATCCCAAATAAAAATGAATTTGAGAAAACTGCTCGCGAAGAGCCTAATTAGGCTCATTCTGAAGAAAACCCATGTTTTCATTTTTCAAATTTCATTCTAGTTTGCTTCAGAAAAACAACAAAAAATAATGGCTTCTTAGTAATTTCGAATTTTTTTAGAAGATATGGTCTTTGATTCCTTATCTATGACCTCCACTGGCAGCTGACTCGTTTCCTTCTATCTTTGACTGCGCAGGTGTTTGTTGCTTCTTGAGAAATCAAAATCTTACAGGAAATTGATTTTTTTCTTTACTAGCAATCCATCTCTAGCAATGAAATCAATTTTCCTTTGCCTTAAATTTATGTATTCTGTCTGTTTATCCATGGATATATCATGACAAATGGCTTACATGGTCTTTGAAAAAAAATAAAATTATTCTTCTTTTGAAAACATCTTCAATCTTCCTCTGTTCTGGTTTTAAAAGAGAGTCCTCTGCGTTCTTTTAAAAAAAAAACTGATCTGGAAGAATTTCACAGTGTGAGAGATCAACAAAAAAAATATTAGCACCGATCCATTGCTCAGAAACTCATGTTTTAATTCCTGTCTTTTGAAGCTCTGTTTTGAGAAAAATTTGCCCACCGTGTCAGAGAAAAAAAATGATATAAAAGTTGCGCTCATTATGCTTAGAAAATGCTCACTGTGGATATAACAGAACTCTCATATTGCCCGAGGACCAATATCAAACACTACATCAAAATATGACAGTTAATGTAATTTTGGCTCTGTGTATTCAAATCTAAATCCAAATCTTCAAACATAAGCGCACACGTTGTTTTTTAAAGACCCATTCCTTCATTCATCAATGCTGAAACTTCATTGTTTGATGCATGTACAAGTGTAGTTCTAGGCTCAGCGAACTACATGTTTTCAAAACTTCACTCATTCATTATTTCAATCATGCAATCAATCATAATAAACACATCTTTCAGTCATGATTTATTTTGATTTTTTTCACCTTACAGCTAACAACGCATTCCCGTGCTTTATTTGTGCAAGAAAACTCACTGGCTGTGATGACTATCGTGACTCCTCTGCAACGTGGCTCAATTATCCTGATATTTGATGAACAACAACAAAACTTGCAGAAATTTCTGGGAAATGGTTGTGGCAGCGTGTATCTCAAAATCTACAGGTGGCCAATGTGTATCTATTGTGATAAATCCTTAACTGAAGTGGCATTTTCCATAGTATGACACCTCTTTAATAAAATCTGGAGTTTAAATATCCTCGTAATCCTCTAACTGTTGATAACTTACGGGATTAACTCTTACAGGTGGCAGAGGACTTCACTGCATGCTAGATCTGGAACATAAAATCTGGGATTCTTTGCATAAATTACGGCTTGGCATTATGTCCATTAATTTACCTACACGGTCTCAGCTGTTTTTATCCTTACCTCCTCTATCAAAATGTTTAACGCTCTTAACTGCGCATCTACCATCTTTCAAATTTACGGTTCTGAGCATCAATGACAGAGCTTTTCTCTGGTAATACGCACAGGGTTTTTTTCTCTGCAAAACGTTTTGACCATTTACTGGTTGGTTGTTGTCCTTTGACCAAATGTCGTGTATAGTCTCCATTTGACTGCTGAATAGAACTGTTTATACCGTGTTATTATTTGCAGTCATATTTGAAGCCATCCTTCTATTATGTCAAAATGTGCATCTCTTCACCATTATTCTCCTGAGCTTTTTAATGGCGATGATGGCAAAAAACAAAAATGCGTTTAGCAACCAACAAAATAGTTCTTGAATAGATTTTGACTTTTTTTCACATGCAGCGTTGTCTTTCACTTGCGTACTTGTGGTTGCTTATGTTTCACTACGTTCTTGTCATTCCATTTGCCACCCTTATTACGCTGCCCACATTCTTTAACATTTCATCTTTCAATCATAACCATCCTCATTACGCTGCCCATACTTTAGTTTGTTTGCATCATAATTCCATGGCCTTCGTTGCATTGTATTTCCACCATATGAATCATGTACTCATAAATCATTTCGATTTAATGGCTTCCATAATGTGCATGTGTGCTATCTACGGCAATGTATTTCCATAAGTCTGTGATGATAATAGCCTTACCCCATCATATTTCCATATACTTGCCACTGTATCGTATTGCATGCATATATTACTAATAGCATGTCTTCTTATGCGCCATGATAAGGTTTAAAGGCTTTGCAATATGTGCATCCCTTATATCTCCTATGTTGTTTTAATATCGTTTTAATTTTAAAATGACTATTCAGGTCATGTTTAAAATTACTTCCATGGGACTAATGCTTGCTTTGTTTGTGCAGGTTCAACTTTTTAAATCCTCACTTTGATCCATTTTGCTTTATGGAAAAATACTTAGGGTTAGGGTTATGAAATGAATATGGAATATATGAAGGGAATGCAGGATATAAGGATAATGACAGATTAGGGTTATGGAATGAAAAATATGTACATAGGTACATTGGATTAGGTCTAGGGTAAATGCAAATGTAGAATATAGGATGATGGGTATAGGATGATGAAAATGTATAAAATATGTATTCAGGTATTAACTCAACTCCAACAAAGTCTAAAAATTTCTACAAAAATGTGAATTTACAAGGCAAAATTTTGTACTTACTATTCTTGTACTTCCCTGTAGTATTGGATGAATGTTGTTGTTCTTTAACAATTTTGGATGAAGTTGTCTTGATCAAATATCGTAGATAGATAGAGCTTATTCATGCTTTCTGTTCTAGCATGCTTCATTGATTCTGGTCCATTGATTGTTGATGTCGTTCAGGTCCCTTTGCAATTGATTCATGAGTACTCAGGTCCCTTCTGTCATGTACATTTTTATGCAACATGTTTTTGCTAACATTTTAGGTCCCTCTGCAATTGATTTAAAAAATATTTCAGGTCCCAACTGCTAACAATACAAGTTCCGTCGCCAATGCAGCTGCACAACTAAGTTTCTTTTTGTGAACCTTTGTGAACCTTCCCCCTTGCTGATGGGAAGACTTGTCCTCAAGTCTTGTTTATTCTGGAGGATGATTCCTACAAACTCAAATTGAAGAAAAGGTAAAACAAAATAGAGAATTCATATTGGCCAAACGAGTTGGTTTTCCAACATGAATTCGAGTTTGTATTGTGCCACTTTCGTGGATTTTCACAACCAAACTCCTTTATTATTTTTTATCTTTTTCTATTTTTTCCTTTTTCTAGATGGAGGTGGGGTGTAATGGAGTTGGGAAGTATGAAAATCTTATGGAAATAGGTTATATCGAAGTCATGATGTAGTAGTAAGTCTGGACTTCAACATGCATGGTCGTGGAGCTTAACATACAGTATGGATGATGGATCAAATCATGAACAATATGAATGCAATATGAAAGGCTTCTTTGAACGTTGATGTGACTTGACATGGTATTGAACTTGACTACTTCTTCTAATGATTGTCTTCATGTCTTTTTGCCTTGATCTCGATCATGTTGTAGGGTTTGGTGGTGTTGTTGGTCAACATCTAAGAGAAAGCTTCAAGAGTTTGAGTTTCATTGAATGAACTCAACATCAGGTGAATTTTCACTTTGCTTTGACTTGAACATTTGTATTCATATTCTGGAATATGAATTTGACTTTGAAAATTACTTCATCCATGGAGTTCACTCCTTCATTCTTCTTATGACTTGCAAAAACATAACACTTGCCTGCAATACAACATTAGATGATGGAGGAAGAGAGGTGTACAATCTCTCTTCTTCCAATAAACATGTAAATCATTACAAGCATTTCTCAGAAAACAAGTCCAAATATGATAGACAAACATAATGCATTTATTTACCCTTTTGAGGAATGGTGGCCAGCCTAGACCTCCTAGCGGTATTTTGTGTACAAAATATTTGTTTGATATCCTATTAGAGTGATTCAAAATCCAAGTTGAAGTGAATTCATGTGGCTACCTCCAGTATAAACAGGTTTTCAAAATGATTTAAAATGATATGGTAAAAATGATAAGGAGTGCCATGTTTGATAGAGCTACTTGTTAAGTTTTAACTAGACCAACAGTCACTATTTGAAGTGTAACTTCTTCGATAAAGATCAGATCAATGTAATTCCACTTGGATATTAAATTAGATTCATTTTTGTATTTCCAGTAGAAACAGGTCTTAAAAATTCTTAGGCTTGGTATCAGAAAATTGATGATGAACAGACCTAAGAGGCAGAGTTTTACTATACTGTTTTGAAGACATGCAGTCACTAAATGTGGCATATCTTATTCATTTGACCTCCAAATGGGATGATTAAAATTGTTTCTTAAACTAGACTTGAATATATATCTCCCATATAAACAGGTTTTGAAAAGAAGATGATTTGGTATTTCAAATATGCCAATGAACAGTCAAGACCTATAATTGTCACCTTGCAGATTTTTTGACAAGCAATTAGTATTTCAAGAATAACTTTTTCATACGATACCTGATTGAAGTGATTAAAATTTATTTGGAAACTAGATTCCAAGGGCTATCTTCCCTATGAATTTCAGATAAAAATGTTTCCATTAGACACTTCAAATATAGGCTGTACTAACTCTGTCCGCAACATTTCACTTGAGACCTAGTTTTGATTTTGATCACATTTTTATTTGTGATATAAATTCAGAACTAGATTTCAAGAGATATGTAAAATAAAAACATGATTTCAAAATGATCCTATATGGTTACCCAAAGTAGGCTTGTTCTTACTGCATTTTTCCATGTAGTCCTTTCAAATGAATATTGATCAATGATTTGAGGAAATTGTTTGAAACAAATTTATTATGGAAGTCTTATTGTGAATTTATTCTACTTGTTTATTTATTCTATTCTATCCTATTCTATTTTAGAAAAATAATTCATTCTCTCAAGTATAAGAAAATTTCCAGTGCATCCATTTTCGTAACAAGATCATAAGTAAACTCATATCCAAATTTGAAAAAATACTTTAATGAATGTTTGGACATGACAATTTATTTGATCATAAAGATTTGATGAGAAAGAATGTTGAAGAATGGAGTAGTGTTGTAACCTATTCTTTAACATCATCTTGTAGATCTTGTTGTTGAAAATGGATTTTGTAGTTATTTTTTATGTTTTTGTTGGGGGGTTTTGTTTTGGAACCCTAATTTTAGGATGTCTATTTCTAGGCAGAAAGAAACATAACCAAGAGAAATGTATCTTAACTAAATTTTTAGTGTTTTTGTTTATCTTCTATTTGACTATGTTGATAATTACCTCCCCTGCAACGGCGCCAAAATATTGGGCTAATATATTGACTAAATTAACACAAGTATTTAATTATCAATCCGGGTTTGTAAAACTTGGAGGCAAATTCACTGTATATGGACATCGGATATAATCAAGTTTAGAAGATAAAATTTGGAGATTTAAAGAAGTACATATTACAAATATAGCCTACATTAACAATTCCTAATTCACTTATGTAATATATGAGGGAAGAGGCTCCTAACTTAGGATAACCAGGTTGTCCTTCCCTACAATACTACTTTCATGAAGATAAATCTAAGAGCACTAATTAACAATGGCTTATGATGCAGAAGATGTAAAAGAAGAGGCTCCTAACTAAGGAGGTCCAAATTGTCCTTCTTCACAATCCTACCATATCACAATCACCATTGCTTCAAACCGAAAATGCAACAATGACTTCAAATAAGAAATGGAGAATGAAATTCAGTTTTAGTTCAAGATCAAATAGAAGGGGAATTTAACTTAAATTCCTTTGTGTCCCTTCATATGTAGATTAGAATTAAACCAATATTCATTCAACAATTATCACACATCTAAATACATTTGAAACAAAAACTAGTCTATGAAAACTATGAAAATTGAACCAAGAAGTGTACTTAGCTTGGTGTGGGGGCCCTCCACCCTTGCCTTGCACACTTGAAGAAATATCAACTACAACAACTTCAGTAAATCAACCAAGCATGAACAAAAAATTGGAATGAAACAATTTCTTCAAATTAGCTCCCAACTCCAATTATACAAAAGTTACTTACAAATTTCATTCATTAAAAAAGCCATCAAAGTCTTGGCTTTAAATAGAGATTTAATGAAACAAAATGATCTATATTATCTCTAACACTCATATCTACTCATATCCACCTATCCAAGTCGAACTCATCCAATTCATCCCAAGAAATATGGTCAATCCCATAAAATCTCAAAACTGCCCTATTTCCTAGAGATTTTCTGGTGACTAGTCATGTTTGACCATCCTTAACCGGGCCTAATAAAGCTTGTTCTAGCCGAACCAAGTGGAGTTTGCTTAGTCCTAGTTTCCAAGATGTCCATCCATGCATCAAACTCGAGCCCAAGTGTCCTGTAGATATGTCATCCATATAGCTATTACGGGAATTTCTGATTCAGTCCAAAATTGCACTTGAAACTCAATTTTCATAAAAACTTCTAGAAATTGCAAAATTAAAATTAAACACCTGAATATGCATAAAATACATCAAAATGAGATGGATATGATGGAAAATGGATGGAAAATATAAGGATTAAGTAGGTTTCCCTAAGCAAAAATATACCAAAACTTAGGGACAACACTAAGTATTTGGAAAATCCAGAAAGGATAACAGAGGAGATCTCATGTAGGGATATTGGAAATAATAGGCCGATAGCACCTAGTGTTTCTAATGAGATATTGGGTATAAGATTATCTGAAAGAATTAACAGTTTACATCATCAGCTAAACAATGACAATTCATTTAGTAAACCTCATGAAAATGGAGTCCGCAAAGTTGAAGGTGCAAAGGAGAAGGTGATCTCCATGGTAAAATCTCACATGAAGCACACACTCACAAGGGAACATAGGTAAAAGCATCTGTATTTTTCCTTATTTTATGGTTTGTCTCTAGAGAGTTGATTTTACTAGGTGTACACTGTATACATCTTAAAATTTCTCTTTAGGAGATCCTATTTTTATTCTTTCCAAGAAAAAATATCTGGGGAATCCCAATGGATGTTCCCCACATTCATGGATGGCATCTCTCGTAAACCCATTGCCATTGACTGTGCACCTCAACCAAGGGATTTCGAACAGGGCACCTGTCAGCACAGAACTAGCCAAACACCTAGTAACATTAATGACATTCGGTTGGGCCAACACCTTGGGCTCAATAAATCATAATTAACTACACTATTTTCCATATTAACATATTGATACTATTTAACATTTTGCTAGAGTAACCATAACAATCCAAGCCTGTTCCTATTTTTATTTTGGTTTTTAATTTCTTTTTTGGTGTGGTGACAACTTTATATGGCCGTATAGATGTTTATTTTTGTCAGAGTATATGTTGAAAAGTAGATTCTCTCTTACATTCTACCTTGTCTGTTATGTATTGATGGAGATCAGTTTCATTACTTGTGACCAAAGAACTGTGTCAGGCATGCATATAAGGATTCTTGTATCACTATTTATAAAACGAACATTGTCCTTAAACAAGAAAAGTAGATCCTTAATGCTACATGTTTGCATCTCAGGGAACTTCCAATCCTAATAAATGAGGTGAAATTTAAGTGTTTCCAGAATCCAAATATTAGGTTTTGTGAATTCTCTCATATATCGTCGTGGAAAAGCAAGGTGAAATTTATTTTTTTCCAAATCTTAAGTTCTATGAATTCGCTCATATTTGTTGTGGAATGTTTTGAGAAAATAGGAAGAACTTCTTTTAGTTGCATTCAAATTTTCCAAAAATATTACTAAATTTCTCCTTGACTAAAAATCTCCCTAAAATGGCTTTGGGATTGAAAATTTTGTAAATATTTTTAGGGAAAAAAACCCAAAATACTTTTTCTAGATTAGAGTTTTATAACAATAGGTACTAAACAGTCTTCTATTTTCTAATGGAAATGTCTGATAGAGTCTGCCCAGAAACTGATTAGAAAATTGGGTAGATGCATTGGACGGACTAAATAATTTTGAATGAATACTCACTTAACATAAATGATATATTAGGTTGCATAAATATATAACTTAGAAGCATGAACTAAAGAATAAATCTCAACAAGATTGATATATTCTTAATTGAGTTGAGTGAGGCCAGGAATCGCTTTGACTAGAGGGTGTTGAAAATGGCATAATTTTGTTCTGGTTGGATAGATTTAGAACTGAAAATCATCAGTTTTCTTGCTTGCATAACTTGGGAATATTTTTGTATCTCAAGTCTCAACATTATTGAATAGTATGATTTATGCCTTGCAATGCTGAGATATGTTGTGATACCACTTGCTAGTAACCTAAACACTTTGGATGAAAATTTAGTTGTGAATTTTACTTGCAAAAGATATAAGTGCAAATATAGATTAATTGTCGCTTCTGTAGAATTTCCTTGAAATTCTACGACTGGTTGAAAGAATAAATATGAAACTAATTGTTGCACCAAGACAAAAAAACATCTCTATCAATTTGCAGTGGAATAGACCAGAAATAAAACACAGTCACACTATAGCAAAAAAACAAAAAATTCTAGGGAACCCAACTGGGAAAACCCTCTACTAGCTGTAGAAATTTAAAATACTATCTGTATTAGAGTTTGAGACACCTTCTTCAAGACCAGGTTCATAGATGCTTATTGCTTTCCATATTCATTTTCATAAGCATTGGGGTTGTTGTCCGTCAAATCAGAGTAGCTAGAAAGTGTCTCTTTGATTTCAAAAAGCAGACCAGGATCAACTTCATCCAAGAATCTCCTAGAAGGCTCATTAATAGCAAGAAGAAAGGTATTTTTTTATTTTATTTCATCACATGCATCCATCATAATCACTAATTTGTCTTCATTTCTTTCACAATCATTTTCAATGTTAGATGCAAAAGGTAATTTAGTATGATATAATTCTAAGGCAACCAACCTCAAACATATTGTTGGTTAATTTATGTTGTTTGAAGTTTATTGAGTTTGAATTTTATCAAGAAACTACTAGAAGCATACTAGCATGGGTGAGTCGATTATCTTGATAATAATGTTATGGTTTGATCTAGTCCTTGGAAGGAACTTATAGTTGATGGCCAAAATTTCACATTCCTTTCATTTTTTTATCTTCACATATAACAAATATCTTTATGTTATAGCCTCTAGCTAGATATATGTAGTAACTACCACTTAGAAGTTGGATGCCATCATTTTGGAGCTTGAGCTTACTCAACTTACCTTTGTGTGAGTTGAAAATGTCATTAGATCTCATTATATCGTCTATTATAGAGCATGAATCCAATTTACCTTTGTTTCAATTAAAAATGTGATTAGATCTTGCTATATCATCTTTTGTAGAGAATGGATCCAATTTCTCAGACTCCATTTGCTTGAGGTATAACAAATCTACTTTAATTCATTAAACTTACTTTTCATATTATGTTTGCTGGTTGTGATTATGCAGGCCACATCTGCATTGGAAAAGGGGCATATTTAATGAAGTGCGGAAGGAGATGGAAGCTTCAGTTATGTCCTTTCAAACTTTCTAAGGTATGTAATAAAATTTAAAAAAAATTCTCCATAGAATGTTGTGCTTTAACTTTTTCTTTTGATAATGGATTATTTACGTGATCTCCTATCTCTCACACACAACAAGAGTCCAAACATACATGGGTTTTTGGGATATGTGGACATTGGACAGATTGAGGCTAGCCATTTATCTAGAAATTTACACTGTAGAAGATCAGGCATCTACAATTGAATATTTCCTTGCCACTAAATTAGAGTTGAAGAGTCAGACTCCTATTTGTTAGGAATATACCTCACTTTTAAATCAATTTATTGATGACTCTGTATAGACCTTCCATGGGAGGGAAAAGAATGATCACTACCATTGCTTAATCTTTTTGTGGACCAAGTAAATATTCCAAATTTGTATAAGTTAGTGGCTCCTTGGAGAATCCCAAGAGTAGCACTATTGTAGCAACAAGAAATTTGTTTATTTTGAGTTCTTCATTAGTGCATTGATAGTATATTGTTTATTCCATACAATATCTCGATAGTTTATGATCAAATTACAATTAAGCCTGTCATAATATTTTGACTTACCCTCTTTTAGAGGGAAACTAAAGTGTGTGTCAAGCTTGCACGTCACAATTGTATCATGCAGAGTTTACCTGGGACAATTTTTGTGGATCTAAGCAGCAAGATATCTGTTGGAATTCAAGAGGCAACAATACTACAAAGTGGGAAAGAGGTTTCATAGTTAACCTAGCTTTCACATTATGGTTGGAGTCGATTTGTTGGCAAGATGCTGGATACCCAAACTTCCTTTTTATGACTGAGTGCAAGATTGAATCCTTCGACATATTCCTTAGTCAATTTTCATTAAGTGATGGGTTTTCTCAAAAGTGCTTTACACCTATAAACTTTACCAGAGTTTTTCTTGAGTCTTTGGAGGTGGTTAGCTTTTCAAAGCACACAAGTACAAGAAGACGAGAAATAATATACTCGACCAATTTGAAGTTATCTCCCCGCGAATAGGGTGTTCCCATTCATAAGCATGACGACTCACTCTAATTCTTTCTAGTGAATAACTTTGGGACATGCCATGAATCATGAGGCTATTCCAACCCCATAACTATAAATTTCTTATTTAAATCTAAACCCACTTGTTAGGGTCCCACCGTAACCCCCTTATTTATGTAGTAGGATCGAGTCATAAGTATAGTTAAGTAAAGAGTCAATAAAGCCCATATTAATAATTGTAAGTGGTTAACCCGCATTTAATGACGAGACCACAGTTAGTTGCAAATGGGCCATGGTATTAGATAGATGGTATTAATAAGAACCATGGTATTGCTCCATGGTATTGCATGTACGAATCACATATAAAGGATAGAGACTCCCTGCGAGGAGTATCGTGTCTTATTTTGTAATCGAGCTCGGCTCTATTGGAGGTTGCCCCCCTGGAGCGCTTAGTGGTGATTTAACCCATAAGAATTAGGACGACGAGCTGAGCAAGGTGGTACCATTCAATTGTTAGTGCCAAAAAAATTCGGGCGGTCCCAAATTTCAAGTACATCGGATCAGTGCATGGTAGAAACTAAAGCTCAAGCTATGGCCAATGAGAAGATCGACAAACTTGAACAATCCTTGAAAGACATGCAAGACGAGCTGTTGAAACTAACTACAACACTCTCTAAGGGCAAGGAGGAAGCCTGCGAGGAGGTGTATATTGGCAATGAACATAGTGAGGGTGAGTCTAGCCACTCTCTTCACCTCTGGGGCACTCACCAACAATCCCATCCGTGACCACCCAAGCTAGATATGCATAAATTTGATGGCTCTCACCCGGCAGCATGGATAGCACAAATGGAGCAATATTTCAATCTGAATTACATCTTGGATAATGAAACTCAGCTTATGGTGGGGAGCATGTACTTGGACAATGAAAGATGGCAATGGTGGCAATGGCATCAACGTTGCAAAGGAAGGCCCTTGACTTGGGACACCTTCAAAAAAGATCATATGGAGCGCTTTGACCATGACTCTGCTTTTTTGGGTCGTCTCACTAAGCTCCGATAGATTGGCATAGTGGATGAATATATTACAACCTTTGAAGCCTTAGCTTTCCGCACTATAGGTCTCCAAGATGAGTTCTACACAGAATGTTTTATCAGTGGTCTTAAAGAGGCCATACAAGCTCACGTCTGACTGCACCACCCTCCCACATGGTTGGAGGCTTGCAAGGTAGCTCGTAAACTTGAATGTTCAAAAGGTGTTACCTACTCAAACACTTAAGGTTCAAAAGGTGTCACCTACAGAAATGGCAGAAAGAAGAAAGTAGGGATTATGTGTGATGAAAAATACTCCCCCGGTCATAAATGCAAGGAGCCCAAATTCTTTCAAATTGATGCTACTGATCACAGCTCATCGGAGGAAGCCCCACCACTTGAGGAACTAGAGGAGGAAGAAGAGGACAACCAGAAGGACCATGTCCCTGAAAAACTAGTTATTTCACTGCATGCTTTGGCAGGGATTTCTTCGCCTCAAACTCTCAAAATCAGAGGCTTTATTAAGCATCGCCCAGTGGTAGTCTTGATTGATAGTGGAAGTACACGTAATTTTATCCATCAAAGAGTCACGGAAGCAGTGCATTATTTTGTACGAGCAGTTTCTAACTTCCAAGTCCAAATTGCGGATGGGGGAATAATGAAATGTGACAGACACTGTGAAAATGTCAAACTTCAAATGGGGGATTATCAGCTAAAGACCCACATGTTTTCCATCCACATGGGAGGGTGCAACATTATCCTTGGTGTTGAATGGCTTCACACGCTAGGCCCAATCACAATGGATTTCCAGGAGTTATATATGAGCTTTAAGCAGAACAACCACACACATACCCTCCGTGGACTCCAGGCGGGAGCTCCCTCTATCATTAGCTCACATAGGATGGAAAAATTGTTTAAAAAGGGCCATCATGGAGTTATAGCTCAACTTAATGCCATCCAGACCATCTAACCCAATTCTCTTTCGATTCATCCTGAGATGCAACAGATCTTAAATAACCATCTGCCAGTCTTTGACAAGCCTCATGAGCTTCCGCCCTCGAGAGGGGAACATGATCATAGCATCACTTTGGTCCCAGGGGCCCAACCACCAAATGTGCGCCCATATAGATATCTATTCACCCAAAAGAATGAAATAGAAAAGATAATCAAGGAAATTTTGGAAGCAGACGTCATTCGTCCCAACATTAGTCCTTCTTCATCACCGGTGGTCATGGTGCTCAAGAAAGATGAGGAATGGCATATGTGTATAGACTTCAGGGCCCTCAATAAGTTGACAATCAAAGATAAATTTCCCATTCTGGTTGTTGATGATTTGTTGGATGAACTAAATGGGGCTTAATTCTTCACTAAGCTTGATCTTTGTTCAGGCTACCACCAAATTCGCATGAAAGAAGTTGACATTCCAAAGACTGCTTTCCGAACTCATGAAGGCCATTATGAGTTTCTGGTCATGCCATTCGGTCTTCGTAATGCCCCATCTACTTTTCAGAGCCTTATGAACCACCTGCTCAAACCATATCTCAGAAATTTTTTCCTTGTTTTCTTCGATGACATCCTCATCTACAGTCGCACTTGGGCCGCACATCTTCATCATGTAGATCAGCTCTTGCATCTGCTCCGTTAGTATAAATTATTTGTTAAGATGTCCAAGTGTTCTTTTGGCATGGAATAAGTTGAGTATTTGGGCCACATTGTGGGGCATCAAGGTGTCAGGGTGGACCCCATAAAGAGCCATGCAATGTAGGAATGGCCTCAACCTAAGACCTTGAAGAGCCTTAGAGGATTTTTGGGTCTCACAGGCTACTATCACAAATTTTTTCACCACTATGGTCGCATTGTGAGGCCCCTCACTCAACTCCTCAAGAAAAATTCATTCCTCTGGAATGATGAAGCATAGCAGGCCTTTACAGCTCTCAAAAATGCCATGTGTTCCACTCCAGTCTTAGCACTACCAGACTTCACCAAATATTTTGTCATTGAATGTGATGCTTCGGGTACGGGTATTGGGGTAGTCTTAATACAGGAAGGTCGACCATTGGCCTTCACAATCCAACAAATAAGTGGGAAGAATTTGGGACAATCTACCTATGAGAAGGAGATGATGGCCATCTTACATGCAGTAGATACCTGGTGACCTTACTTGTTGGGGCGACGCTTCCAAATCTGCATAGACCATCAAAGTCTTAAACATTTTTTGGAGCAACGCCTATCCTCACCACAACAAAATAAATGGCTCGCCAAAATGCTGGGATATGATTATGAGATCATTTACAAGAAAGGGCATGAAAATATTGTAGCAGATGCATTATCTCACCAATTTGAGGATGAAAGTACCCTGCTCGCAATTTCCCTTCCCATTCCAGAATGGATTGAAGAGGCTCGCAGGGAACGGTTTTCACATCCCTGGCTCTCCCAACTCATTACTCAATTGCAGGCAGCTCCAAATTCCACCAAGGGCTACTCATGGCAAGATGAGATTCTGCACTACAAGGACAGAGTCATACTATCACCAACGTCCACCCTCAACAGCAGCATTTTGGTGGAGTTGCACTCATCCCCCACTGCAGGACATTCAGGATTTCAGAAGACATATTCTCACACTCAAAGATCATTTTTTTGGACAAGAATGAAAAAGGACATTCTTACTTTTGTAGCAAAATGTGACGTTTGTCAGCGCCACAAAGGATAGACGGTCAAAGCACCAGGCACATTACAACCATTGCCCATTCCGACATCAATATGGATGGAGGTTTCTATGGATTTCATTACAGGCCTTCAAAAGTCAAGAAACAAGTTAGTCATCATGGTGGTGGTCGACAAACTTTCTAAGTATGCTCATTTTTGTGCCCTACCCCACCCTTTTACACCAACTTTGGTTGCTCAATATTTCATGGATCACATCTTCAAATTCCATGGCATGCCCACTTCCATTGTGTCTGATCGTGACCCAGTATTCACCAGTAATTTTTGGCAGGAACTCTTCAGGTTACAAGGTACCCAACTAAATCTCAGTACTTCCTATCATCCACAAACTGATGGTAAAACTGAAGTAGTCAACAAATGTCTGGAAACCTACCTTAGGTGTTTCAATTCAGAAAAGCAACATATTTGGGTACAATGGTTACCTCTAGCTGAATGGTGGTATAACACCAACTATGATGCCACCACCAAAATGACTCCATATGAAGTAGTTTATGGTCAACTCCCTCCTTCCCCTACTTCTTATATCAAGGGGTGCTCAAAGGTATAAGCAGTAGATCAACTCCTACAGAACTGCACAACCATGCTCACCCATCTTAGAGAGAATCTTCATCAAGCTCAAAACTGCATGAAGCAACAGGTAGATCAACATTGATCATAATGCCAATTTCAAGAAGGAGACCAGGTATTTTTGAGGCTACAACCATATAAGCAAACACCACTCAAAGACAAGGGGTGTCAAAAACTATCTCCAAAATTCTACGAACCGTATCAAGTACTTCAGCGCATTGGAGAAGTGGCCTACAAGCTAGCTTTGCCACCCACTGCAAAAAATCCATCCAGTTTTCCATGTATCATGCCTCAGAAAAGTGATTGGGAACAATTGCAGAATTCAAACCAGTCTACCTAAATTGGATGAAGAAGGGTCAATCTGGCTCCAACCTAAACAGGTCCTGAACACACGAGAACGGTACCTGCGTGGCCGCATGATCAAGGAAGTCCTCATCAAGTGGAAAGACATGTCTCCGGAAGATGCAACCTGGGAACCAACAACTATTCTTCAGCAATTTCCACAGCTTCAGCCTTGAGGACAAGGCTATTCTTATGGGGGAGGGCATGTTAGGGTCCCACCCTAACCCCCTTATTTATGTAGTAGGATCAAGTCATAAGTATAGTTAAGTAAAGAGTCAATAAAGCCCATATTAATAACTGAAAGTGGTTAACCCACATTTAATGATGGGACCATAGTTAGTTGCAAATGGGCCATGGTATTAGATAGATGGTATTAATAAGAACCATGGTATTGCTCCATGGTATTGCATGTACGAATCATATATAAAGGATAGAGACTCTCTGCGAGGAGAATCGTGTCTTATTTTGTAATCGAGCTTGACTCTATTGGAGGTTGCCCCCTCGAAGAGGTAAGTGAACATTGCTTTATGAATAATAAAATACTTGCTGTTGTTTCTCATTGCTCTATGTTCTGGGTATATTTCTTCGCATATTTGGTATTCTGGTATCGTCTTGCAGGTTAAGAGCATAACACCACTAGATTAGAATCTGCACAAGGAGAACTCCATTCTTGTTTCAAAATAACCTACAATTGACTTGTACCGTGCTATTTAAACTTTTCTGTATTTATTCACATTCTTTTTCTATGACATAAAGACGCAACAAGCTACCTTGAATTTTCTATACTAACACTCCTAAAAAAATAATAAAGTATGCCAAATATATCATTTCAAATGATTTATATAGCTCACCTTTTGGTTTTTCAATTATTGAAGTTGTTACCTATATTGATGAGATCTTCTAAAACTGATACAACAGTGACAATATATGCTATACTTTTATTCGTGTTTCTCTGAAGGTGTTTCTCCTTCAATAAAGCAACAATACACTGCAGTTTCCATTTAGGGAAGTGTTTCTCCTTCAACAATACTTCATCTCAGTAGATCATTTCGGTATGCACCTTCAGTTGATGCATGTAGCCTTGGGATACGTGCTGTAGATTATAGTTTTCCTATGAGGGTGTAGCAGTGATGAAATAAGTGCATTGATTTTAGGCATCTTATTGTTGTTGTATGCAAACATGCTTGTTTAGTGTTTCCCAAACATAGATAGAGCCATATTTATTATGCTTTTATAGTTTGACTTAGATTCTCACTTTTCTTAATTTAAGTGTTTTTCTTAGTTCTATTTTATGCACAGATTTATCTTTAAGAAAAGTGCACAGTAGAGAAGGGTTCTGTATTTTGAGTAGGGGACACACTTCTAGGTAGGGGGTACTCTATTCTAGGAAGCTTTTGCCATGTAGGTTAGGTGCTTTATCTGAGAATCCCAAGAATGGCGTTATTGTAGTAATAAGAAATTCGTTTATTTTGAGTTCTTCATTAGTTCATTGATAGTATATTGTTTATTCCATGCAATACCTCAATAGTGTATGATCAAATTACAGTTAAGATTATCATACTATTTTGAATTACGCTCTTTTAGAGGGAAACTAGAGCACGTGTCAAGATTGCACATCATAATTGTATCATATAGAGTTTACGTGGCACGAGTTTTGTGGATCTAAGTAGCTAGATGCCTTTTGGAATTCAAGAGGTAACAATACTACAAAGTGGGAAAGAGGTTTCAAAGTTAACTTGCATTTCACATTATGGTTGGAGTCGGTTTATTGGCAAGATGCTGGATACCCCAACTTCCTTTTTATGACTGAGTGAAATATTGAATCCCTTGACATATTCCTCACTCAATTGTCATTTAGTAATGGGTTTTCTCATAAGTGCTTCACATCTATAAACTTTACCAGAGCTGTTATTGAGTCTTTGGATGTGGTTATCTTTTCAAATCACACATGTACAAGAGCTGTTATGCGTGACTAATTTCAAGTTATCTTCCTACGAATAGGGTGTTTCCTTCCATAAATCTAACGACTCGCTCTGCTTCTTTCTAGTGAACAAATTTGGGACTTTTCATGAATTGTGAAACAATTCCAACCCCACAACTATAAATTTCTTATTTAAATCTATACCCAATAGATTAGAACTTACACAAGGAGAATTCCATTCGCGTTTCAAAAGAACCTCCAATCGACTTATACCATGTTATTTAATATTTTATGTATTTCTTCACATCCTTGGCCTGTGACATAAAGATGTAACATGCTACCTTGCATTTTATATACTAAAAATCCTAAACAATAATAAAGTATGCCCAAACACTTCATTTCAAATGATCTATGCATCTCACCTTTTGGTTTTTCAATTATCGAAGTTATTACCTATATTGATGAGATCATCTACAACCAAGGCCATAGTGAGAATATTTGTTAGAGTTTTATCCATGTTGCACTAAAGGTGTTTTTTTCTTCAACAACACTACAATGCATTGCAGTTTCCATTCAGTTGAGAAGTGTACATGCTATAAATTCCAGTTTTGTTGTGAGGGTATAGAAACGATGAAAGAATCGCGTCGATTTTAGGCATCTTATTGTTTTTGTATGAAAGCATGCTTGTCTAGTGTTTCCCAAACTTATATAGAGCCATATTTAGTATACTTTTATAGTTTGACTTAGATGCTCACTTTTCTTAATTTAGATGTTTTTCTTAGTACTACTTTATGCACACATTTATCTTTGAGAAAAGTGCATAGTAGAGAAGGGTTCTATATTTTGAGCAGGGGACACTCTTCTAGGTCGGAGGTCATCTATTCTAGGGAGATTCTGTCATGCATGTTAGTGCTTTATCCTAGACAGAGTTCCAAGTCCTTGACTCCTTGACAAAGTCCCTGCCAAACAAGACATCGATGGATAGAGTTCCAAGTCCCTAAATTTTCCAAAAACCCACCTGAGCCTAGCTATCTAGCCTAAAATCCTTTACATTCCAGTCATCCCTTGGCTGTAGTTTCATAGAGAAACCCCTCTCTGGTTTGGTAGGGCTAGCTACCAAACTAAAAGCTTGGTCTATGGTTACCTCCATCGATCTCCTCATCAGCCTGGGACATTATGAAGGATAACAGATGGAATGACAACTAGGGAGTGCCAAGGTGTTCTATTGAATGTAAGGTTCCCAAGTCATGGAAAAATATAATGCTAGTTGTCAGGTCATGATTGCCAAGGTGTGTTAGGGAATGCTAGGGCATGCCAACATGTGCCAGATAGTATAGAGACATGTCAAACAAGCTAATATGTGCCAAGTGCTAAGGCATACCAAGATGTACAAGGGTTCCAAGTCCCTGCCTCCTCTTCTTCCACATGCTATCCATTTATGACATTTTCTTTGCAATATTTGGTGAATTTACTAGTTATAGGTCATTTATAGGTTATAAATGTCTTTAGAGTTTCACTTCTAATTGAGTATTTTAACTGAACATATTGGTTCTCTTATAAAAAACTATTTTTCCCTCCACCCACTTTTGATAACTTCAATAACCATTAGGTAGGGACCTACAGCTTTGATGTTGCTTTGCTTGTTTAGTAAAATATTGTTGAGACTTTAATTTATTGAAAGTTGTAGAATTTACAATTAATGAAGTTTCAAGGTCTAATTTTTAGAAGTATAATTCTTTAAAGGGTGCTAGCTCAATGGAAGAGCACCTGCTTTACAAGCAGGAGGTTGGTGGTTCGATTCCATCGTGCCCTGACATCCATATGGAATGGTGACGATCAATTTTTGGTGACAGAGGCTCTTTTGACCATTACCAATGACCTTTGGTGACATTTTTCGACCCTCGCCAAAAATATGAAACGGTGTCGGTCAATGAACACCATGATATATACGCGTCAATAGTGACGACCTTCAAATGTATGTAACCATAAATCGTTGTTGTTGATATGAAATGGTGACGGTTGTTGTCCATCATTATAATCATTATTCGTGACAGACCTTGAATGTCACCACAATGTCTATACTTCTAGGAATGCGACTTTTGGTGACGGTCAACGAACGTCACAATATATATGCACCAATAATGATGGCCATTAAAGATCCATCATAATAAATAATTATTGTTCATATGAAATGGCGACGGTCACTATCCATCATTATAATCAATATTTGTGACGAACCTTGAATGTTACCACAACACCTATACTTTTGGCGACACCGCCTTTGGTGACGTTAAATTTTTGGTGACCGAGGCTATGGTCTATCACCACTGCTCATATGCAATGGTGACAGTTGCTATTCATCATTATAAATCACTATTGGTGACAAAATTTGAATGTCACTACAACATCTATACTTATGGCGATGCCACCTTTGGTAATGTTTAGTTTTTGGTGACGGAGGCTATGGTCCGTCACCATTGCTCATATGAAATGGTGACAGTCATTATCCGTCATTATAAATCATTATTGGTGACGAACTTTGTATGTCACTACAACACCTATACTGATCTAGGTGGATATTGGTGGCCACTTGCCAAGTCCACTTGGACCCCCACCATTGTTTCTCTCAGCATTTTCAGTTTCCTTAATTGTAGCACAACTTAGTATTTTTAGCAGTTTTTCAGGTCCTGAACTTCTGGAGTTGTTTTGAGGCCCTAAACGATGTTTTTTGGGAAAATTGGCAGCAACATGGGTCCATGGACCGATGTTGCTCTTCCCAAAGTTGTAGTTCTTGGATATATCTTTCTAACGAGATATTGTGCATGTCAAACAGAGATCATATGCCAAAATTACGACCCTGGGAAGTTGATGTACCAATTTACCCAAACGGGGCGCACAGTTTGGCGTTTCATCTTCTAGGGTTAGGTTTTTGGATGTTTAGGGTTTTCCATTGTTTCTCAACAATAAATAGGCCTTCGAGCCTCATTGTAAGATAGTTCAGAGGTATGGAGCCACCACATCTCTTCTCAGAGATAAGCTACCATCACCTTAATTGGTTTATTTCCATTACTGTTTGTAAGCATATTTCAATATTTTACATTAATGAAATGAAGTATTATTTCCACTGCATATCTGTGTTTATGGTTATCTCTGTAATTTGTTGCATTCTTGTTTAAGATCCAGATCATCAATATTAGAGCGGTCTGCTTTTTTTCTCTGTTTTTCTCTGCATGTCCCCACCAAGGTCAGGATATAAGGAGTTAGGGCTTGAACTAGTCGAACCTTTGCAAGACCAGCCTCGCAAATCCCGACGGCCTCCCATGGCGGATGCGAAGAAAGACGAGGGGGCAGGAGATCCTATCAAAATATTACTTAAAGAAGCCCTCGAGTGACAAAGGAATGCTATGATGGACGGCTTTGCCCAGATGCTTCAGCGGCTACCCAGAAGTGATGCATCAACTTCCAGAATCTACTCTGGAAAGGTCACGCCCTTTAAGGTACAAGTTAATCTTGAAATCCCCATATTCAAGGGTCAGATAGAAGTAGATGCCGTAGATAAGTGGTTAAATCTGCTAGAGGGTTATTTTTCTGTTCATGAATTTTCGAGTTGGGAAAAGATTGTTTTTTCTCTTCTCAAAGAAGCCCCCCATGTCAAGGACTAGTGGGAAACCTACTGTGAGCAAAAGGATGAAGATATAGGCTCACTATTTTCATCCGCACCCACCTGGAATTCATTCCGGGATGCCATCAAGGAGTAGTACTATCCTGTCGGAAGTTATGAGGAGCAATACATAAAGTGGACCACGCTGCGGCAAGGAAGGGAAGAAGACGTGTCGAAATTTACCAATATTTTCCATACCCTTCGCACAAAGTTAGGTATCAAGGATTTAGAGCAGCATTTGATACTAAAATACTGTGGCTGCCTGCACAAGTACATCCCAGAAGAAATAGAATTCCTGAACATCTCCTCGCTCAGCACAACATACCGATATGCCATCAAGGTTGAGCAAAAGTTTAAATAGAAGAAGCGAGACTTTGGATCTGTGAATCCGAAGCAAGGGAAAGGTGACCCTAAACCATAGAACAAAGGAAAAATCCAAGGCGGGGCAACCCAAGACAACCCGCCAAAGTTGCAAGCAAAGAACAGTGCCGCGAAGCTGAGAAAGGACACGGGAAAATGGTGTGAATTCCATAAGAGCTCCACTCACAACACAAGTGAGTGTCGGGCCAAGTAGTCACTGGTGGCTAAGCTAAATGTTTCAGAATCAGATGCATGTTCCGACTCTGAGTCAGAACCCGACAAGGGGAATGACAAAGGGAAGAAGATTATCGATGCGGAGCCCAACGCCACTGTTGCCACCATGAAGATATAGAAGGAGGAACGCGAGGATCCAAAGGAGGAGGAGTGTCTCTTCCACTCCCATATGTGGGTAAAGGACTCCCCACTATAGTTCATTGTCGATAGCGAGAGCCAATAGAACCTCATTTTAGTAGAGGTCGTGAAGCAGTTGGGCCTACCGACCACAACCCATCCACAACCGTACACTATTGGGTGGCTTCACCAAGGGCGAGATCTTCGCATGAGCCAGCAGTGTCGCCTTCCATACAACATCAAGCCCTTCACAGATGAGGTATTGTGTGGCATTGCTCCCCTTGAAGTTTGTGATGTATTATTAGCACAACCATACTTGTGGAAGCAACATGCTGTGTATGAATCATGGCCCCATTTTGTTATTGTTACATTGGGAAATAAGTTGTACATGATATCGGAGGTAGCACCGCCTACCGCCATCTCTTTGGTTACTGTAAAACAATGTAATAAGCTCATTTCCAAAACTAGGAAATTTATTTTCCTGGTGATATGTCCTCAAGGAATGAAGAAGACGGTGGCCATGACCTCCAAACAGGGCCCCTCTGCACAACAACTATAGATGGATAAGGTTGTGGAAGAGTACGAGGACATATTCACCTCCCCCGCAGGGGTTCCTCTGCACTATTAGGTCAAGCACTCCATCGATCTGACCCCAAGTGCGTCGCTACCCAATGGACCAATCTATCGGTGCTCCATTCTAGAGAATGATGAAATCAAGAGGCAGATTCAGGAGCTACTGCAGAAAGGTCACATCCATTTGAGTTCATCTCCTTGTGGGATCGTGATCATGTTGGTATAGAAGAAGGATGGGACTTGAAGACTCTGTATTGACTATTAGGCACTGAACAAGATCACTGTCCGTAATATGTACCTGATCCTGTGGATTGATGACCTCCTGGACCAACTAAAGGGGGAAAAATATTTCAGTAAGATCAATCTGAAGTCATGATATCACTAGGTACCAATCGAACCCTCTGACGTGTGGAAGACTACCTTCAAAGCCAAGGAGGGCCTTTTTGAATGGTTGGTTATGCCTTTTGGATTGACGTATGCTCCTACAACCTTCATGAGGCTAATGGATGACATATTGCGGCCATTCATCATCTCATTTGTAGTGGTATACTTGGATGACATTCTGATCTTCAGCCAAAGTTGGGAAGAGCACCTCCACCACATCCGATAGGTTCTCCAAACATTGCGGCAACACAAGCTATGTGCCAATTTGGAGAAATGTACTTTTGGCATGACCCAGGTTCAGTATCTGGGATACATTATTGATGAAGGGGAGGTGCATGTGGATCCAACCAAGATCCAAGTCATTCAGGATTGGCCATCTCCAACCACTCTGATAGAGCTCTGCAACTTTCTAGGTCTTGCCAACTTCTACCGTAGGTTCATGTTGGGGTTTTCTCATATCACCTGGCCCTTGAGTCAAGTCACCAAGGGAGAAGAGAAAGCAAAATTATTTTGGTCTGAATCGCAATAGAAGGTATTCACAGAGTTGAAAGATCGCCTCTACACGGCACTAGTGCTCGCATTACCAGATTTGCAACAACCATTTGAGGTTGAGACAAATGCCTCTGACTATGCTATTAGGATGGTCCTTACTCAACATGAGCATCCAGTGGCATATCACAGTGAGACACTTTTAGACACAGTCCAAAAGTATCCTACTTATGACGAAGAGATGTATTCCATTGTGTAGGCCTGCCAACAATGGAAGCATTACATTTTGGTGAAGGAAATGGTCATCCACACAAACCATTGACCTCTGTAGTTCATACAGACCCAAGGGAAATTGCAGAATGATCACCATCAGAAGTGGTCTACATACCTGCAACAGTTCCATTTGAATATCAAGTATAAGAAGGGCAGCATCAATAATGTTGCAAATTGTCTTAGTCGACCACCGATCATGGCGTTAACCACTGTGCTCAACTCTTGTGGGCACGAGACTTCTGATTGGCTACTTCTCTACAAAAGTGACCCAGAATTCAGCCACACATACCAAACACTCTTGGTGGATCGGCATGTTCCAGATTTTCACCTCCAGGATGCCCTGTTATGCCATCTGGGTCACCTTTGTGTTCCTTCAAACAAGCGTGCCAAGATGATTTTGGAAGCACACTACAGTCGAGCTGCTAGGCATTTCAGGGTCGAGAAAATGGTGGTAGTACAACAAAAGTATTTCTATTGGCCAAATATTCAACAGGATGTCGGGAAGTACATCATATCATGTATTGCCTGTTTCATTGCCAAACCGACCATCAAGAATCAAGGCCTCTATACCCCACTGCCTACCTCTAGTTGACCTTGGGAATCCATCAACATGGATTACATGTCAGGCCTTCCTTCCACTAAGCATGGAAACGACTATGTTTTTGTGGTCATTGACAGGTTCTCAAAGATGGCCATTATGGTGGCCTGCAAGAAGAATATCAAAGCAGAAGCCACTACTAAACTCTTCTTTGAAGGAGTGTGGGTGCACTTTGGGATCCCACAATCTATCATTTTAGATCAGGACAGTCGGTTCCTTAGTACATTTTGGTCCAGTCTTTGGTCAATGATGGACACCAAACTCACTAAGTCCACAGCCTTCCATCCTCAAACTGATGGCCAGACAAAGGTTGTCAACAAGATGATTGTACAAATTCTCCGCATGTACAACTCAAACCATCCAAACACATGGGACGAGAGCCTCCCATATGTTTGGCACAGCTACAACCGAGCTCTTCACAGCTCGACTGGCCATAGCCCTTTTCAGGTGGGCTTGGGATTCTAGCCACTATGCCCCATTGATGTGGTCATGCCACTTGCAGCTACTCACACAAATTCGGCTCATGTCCAATTCGAAATAGACAAGGAAACAAAATTCATTGAGCACATCCAACATATTCGCCAGCAGGTCCATGACATTCTGGAGAAATCAAATGCCAAGTACAAGCAGTGACATGATCAACATTAGGTGCCACACAAGTTTTAGGTAGGCAAAAAAAGTATGGTTGCATTTGCAAAAGGAATGCCTTATTGGAGCCTATCGGAAACTAAGATCACTCTGATATGGTCCTTACACCATTACTAAGGTTGTGGGAGACAATGCATTTGAGCTCAACATTCCCCCATTCCTTGGCCTGCACCCAGTGTTCAATGTGGACCACCTTCGGCCATACTTTCCGCCATTACTAGACACATCCGACATTGCAGAACAACTCACACCCATAGAATTAAATCCAGATTGCATGGAACAAGTTGCAACTGATCGGATCATGGACACACATATCAAGAACACTCACCAACAGAATATCCAACTGTATCGAGTTGTCAAAGCAGGCCAACTCCTTCACCAAGGCAAGTGGCTCATTAGGGACCAAGTTCAGCAGAAGTTTCCTCATCTCATGGAGGAACTCAATGCAATGGGGACCATTGCTTCCTAAGGGGGGAGGAATGATCCAGGTGGATATTGGTGGCCACCTGCCAAGTCCACTTAGACCCCCACCATTGTTTCTCTCAGCATTTTCAGTTTCCTTAATTGTAGCACAACTTACTATTTTTAGCAGTTTTTCGGGTCCTAAACCTCTGGAGCCGTTTTGAGGACTTGAAAAACGTTTTTTGGGAAAATTGGGAGCAACATGGGTCCATGGACTGATGTTTCTCTTCCCAAAGTTGTATTTCTCAGATAGATCTTTCTAACAAGATATTGTGCATGTCAAAAAAAGAACATATGCCAAAGTTACAACCTAGGGAAGTTGATGTACCAATTTACCCAAACGAGACCCACAATTTGGTGTTTCATCTTCTAGGGTCAGGTTTTTGGATTTTTAGGGTTTTCCATTGTTTCTCAACAATAAATAGGCCTTCGAGCTTCATTGTAAGACAGTTGAGAGGCATGTAGCCGCCACATCTCTTCTCAGAGATAAGCTACCATCGCCCTAGTTGGTTTATTTCCATTACTGTTTGTAAGCATATTTCAGTATTTTACATTAGTGAAATGAAGTATTATTTCCACTGCATATCTGTGTTTATGGTTATCTATGTAATTTTTTTCATTCCTGTTTAAAATCTGGATCATATACTTTTGGTGATGCCACATGACGTTTAGTTTTTGGTGACGAATTCTCTTTTGACCATCACCGATGAGCTTATGGTGACATTTTTCACCCCTCACCAATGTCCTTTTTTCTTGTAGTGGTCTTGTGATTACAAATATACAACTAACATTAGAGACCTTTTTTTTTCTTTTTCTTTTTTGAATTCTTCGGTGTAATCTTGCACATTTTGACCTTTAAGTTGTCTAAAGTTCTGCCAATTCATGATGGATTTTTTCATATAAGCTAGAGGGTAGAATTGCCTTTTAATTGTAGCAATGAAATCAGACCAAGAAATTAATCCTACCATTTTTTTTATCTCTTCTTGTGTCTTTGATTCCCACCATACTAGTGCCGCACCCTCCATCCTCAAGGAAGCTAATTGAATATTTATGTCATCCTTTTGAAGGTTTTTAATTCTGCACTAGACCTCCAACTGACGAACCCAATTTTCAAGCTTCTCTGCATTCACTTCACCATTATACATGGGCAATTCAAATTTAACATCACGTTTTAATAAGGTTGATTTTCCAATTGCTTTTGAGGTATGTTGATGAGTATGAGTAAGGGTTGTGTTAGTGGAAGAGGGTGAAGATGCTTGTCAACAAGAATATGAAGAAGATGGTGGAGAGGGTGGAGGTTTACCTCTATTTCCATTACCTCCTCCTCTTGAATAACCTTCTCATTTTGGAGGTTTGGAGCTTTCACCATGCAGTCTGGTATTCCTCTCTTCATAGAGGACCTTCACCATCTCTGTCATATCAAATAAAGCCTTCCTAAATACCTTCTCACCCTCTGTCATGTTTGTAGATTCTCCTTCACGAGACATGCTCTCTGGAATCTCAACTGCAACTTGAGGGAGAACTGGTGGTGGAGATTGTGGCAACCCTGCCTTCCTTCCCCTTGACCCAACTTTAGGACTTTCAACCAACTTCCCTTCTCCTCTCTTGAGTTTCAACCTTGTAAGCATGAAACTCACTTGCAAACAGTTAAATCCTTCTTGCACAAACAAAACCAAATGCTCTGATATGAAACTTAATTTGATTGGGAAAATTAGTGTTTTCTGTGCTAAAATACCATTTTCAGAATATATTAAATATTCTTGAGGATTTATGAAATTATTTGCAAGTTTAAACATGGGTTTTGGAGTGATTTTATGTTATTTTTATGTGCAAATTAACATAAACAAATGACTGAACAACAACATATAACATACATAAACATCACCATAAACAATATCACAGCAACACATGATGAAGGATTTCGCCCCTTTTGGGCTATGTCTCCTTCGTCCAACTTCCAATGGATTGGACCTCTCTATTATGCTAAAAAATGTGAATACATCAATTTACAATGCTCAGAAAGCTCTGAAACCTATTCCAATGGCTCTAGAATGCCCAAAAATGCCTATGTAGCCTCTTTCTGCTCCTGATTTGGTAAAAAATTGAAGAAGTTATGGCCTTTCCCAATCATCTACTAATCACACCACAAATTCCCCAAAATCTAACACCTCCCTACAGATTTTCCCCAAAACGCGCTAATAGAGCAGCAATTTCACCGAAAATCGGGTGAAATTGTCGAACATTTTAAATTCCCTCTAATGCCTATGTTCTGAAAATCGTGGCCATATGGGGGAGCCATGTGCCCAATGGTAAGACCAATGGTCTGCCCCCACTAGCCTGGCCCCCTCTCCCCGTCTACCAGTGGTCGCGTTATGGTGGCATGACTAAGGGCTAGCCCCCGTGGGCTGACCCATCCCTGAATGGCGTGAATGTTAATGTTTAAGTAGTGACTGCCATCATAGTCTATTAAGACTCATGGTAGTGGCACAATGGTAGGAGGATTTGGTTATGTGCTTGGAGGTCGCTGGTTCGACCCCTGTTGCCTCTGTCCTGACTTCAAACAAACTTTTGGTGGTCCCCGGGATGCCACATGGTAGCCTTTGGATGGGCCATGTGTCAGCTTATGGTTAGCCACCTTTCAACCAATAAGAAACCACCAAATGCACCTAATCTAGAACTTTCACTTGGCATCATGTGACTCACTAAGCTTGGTGACCAGTCAACCTTCCACCTACACAGTCAAAACCACATCAGCGCTACGGATTGCTGACTGGGCTGTCAATTTTTTTTTCAAAAAATCTCTTATATGGGAAAGTGAATAGAACATGATTCTGGGAGCATATGTTGTCTGTTTCGCATGAAACGAGTTGTGATGGATTCAAGATGATGATAACTATGTGATCATTTAGGTTCCACACCGATCCGACAACTTGTAATTTTGAGCTATTTTTTTAGCACTTGATCAGTGGCCCAGGGTCAAAATTGTGAGCTCCCACTATGGCATTTGGTTAAAAAAAATAAATTAACTTTAAAAATATTTGTTTTTCTGTTTGACTACCCATGTGAATATATGGTTACGAATGTTATAACCAACCGTGAATCTCTGACTAGCCATGCCGACCGAGGACCCAAGTTGCTTTGACGTGACATGCAATTGTGGGTTGGTTGGGCCCTGTAGGATGTCATTTGGGTGCCATGTGGCACCTTCTTATTGGCCCATGTATGCGCCTAATCACCTTGTCCAACATGTCTAACAATAACCAACTTGGTTGTTTGATTAAGCTTATAAAGAATTTGAGCTGATATTTTTAGTTTTAGAAATTTAGTTAAATTCAACTCTTTAACGTGCATAAATAATTTTTTTTTCTTATGTAACACTTTTGTCAAGTCTTCTAGATGTGTTTTTGAAGTATCCAATCTATGATTTTCTATCTTTCTGAGAAAATCTAAGTTAAACTGCCCAAATTTTCAATTATGGAACTATACAGGATTTAGCAAAACATCTATCTGCGATTCTAAATTTGAAAAACTACTAGATTTGGCCAAAATGCTAAATATACCTCCAAATATATCCATTATTCTAAAACAACTACCAACTTGTTCATGCTCTCTTATCACAAGTTTAGTGTATTGTTGGTTTGGTGGTAAATAACCAAATATGGTGCAAACTGCAAAAGTTGTCGAATCATTCATATTTTATGAACATCCAAAGACTTAGCCCTTAACACTTTAAATCATGAATATGGAATGACGTGGGCCCAAGGGCTTATCCATATGTCTTAAACCCCCATGTCCCTTTAAACTCTCGCAACACAACGATTAATCCCGAAGGCCTACCACTTTAAACATGGGAAAACTCCACATATAACCATCACATTAACCTTTGTGCCCTCGATCTATATGCCTACATAGAAAACCAAGTCCTAGAGCAAACATTTAGCCCCCATATTTTATTTCTTAAGATAAACTTAATGGAGATCCTTTTTTTATCGCTGAGATATTTTGGCCTAGGTTACATGCCCACGTAGGTCCACCATTTTGTTCACTCTGACCAATCAAAACATTGTCGAGATGATGTGTCTTAGACGGCGGGCCCCAACGTTACCTCCTTGGATTTTTCTGCTTGAGCACCCTCTAAATATTCTAATATTATTTATTCTGAGGTTGCATGTCTATTGGGGTCCACCATGCATCCATTGCATAATTCCTGATTGGTACATGACTTCCATTGCTACCACCTATAGTTGCCAAGTGTATATGCCATGATGTCACTCATTTAAAAATTACTGGGGTGATGTCATTGGATTAATCCTCTAGGATGTGCCTCTCTTAATCAATTATTATATCTTTCTCCATCTCGGTGCCCCTTACCTCAAAAATAAAACTTGGAGCATGTTCACATATCGTCGGGTCTAACCTCTTAGATTATGAGTCCTAATTGCTGACCTGTTTGCTACCTCTGCAAGGATTCCATGTGTTACTCATTACTCGCTAAGCGTTTCCACATGTCACCCATTTTCGGCCCACTTAGTCACTCAAAAATGCCAAATATGCATGCCACCTGTCACCTCCTCATTGGTGCATGCCATGTTGATGTCATCCAACCACTATGGATCCACGTCACTCATTGTGGCCAATAAATTCATGCCATGTGTCCTCCCATGGTTTTTCCATGTTGTCAATATTCCACATCATCGTACAGAGATAGGAGGTCCTAGAATGTCTTTCTCCATTGAATTTCTTCATAAAAATTTAAAGTGTTAAGAAATAAACTTCTTTGGCAATTTATGGGTATATTTCCATTTCCCCATTGTCATCTCCCTAGAGAAAATAACATAGTGTCTATGGTTCTGTCCGAGGATTGACTGTCGAGCTTGCATTCTAGGTGGGTTCCTCCAACTCTAGTTGTTTCACCAATCGTTGCTCGCCATGCCACATCACTCGACCACTATGACTGCACCATGTAAGCTCACTGCTATCAACCTGATGTGCACCTAGCTCCTCTTGTACCCAGGAATAAAAATTTGAGGCTACCTCAAATCCTGCCTGGGATGGAACATCAGGGTGACTTGTCGATGGGGTCCCTCACTATGGATTTTTACATCAATCAAAACTATATCTGATGCTACATGTTTTGCCGTTTCAAATTTCTCCGTTTTCATCCTAGAATGCTAGACTTTGAGTCTTGTGCATGCCTTGGGAAACTATGGGGACACTTCGTCGGGGTTATGTGTCTAATATGGCCTTGCCTTGTCTCCACTGTGTTCTTCTTCTATTGGAATGCCTTTCCACCTCTAACCACAAGTTACACTCTGACTCAAATGTAGGGCCCCTCTACCAATCTGCTCTACCATGTTTGGAAAAATCCTAACTTGTTGCCAAGTTTGGAGATCACTAACTCTAATCACAAAATTTAGCTTTGCAACTTTTTACCCATCTGCCTTCAAACTTTGGTTGTCAACATATTTTGATCCAAGAAGCCAATATACCGTTGGGAATCTCTTTTTGATATCTATCCATCTTTGCAGTTTCCAAGATATTTTGATCTCATCTTCTGCACTAAGGATGGCTCTAAACTCTATGCTCCTTGACCAATTTGCTTCACCGTGATTGTTGACCAATTAGCTTAGAAACATCTGAGCTTTTCCACTCCTTTGACATTAATGACAACATATTCCAAAAATCTCCCCCTTTTTCATTAATGGAAAAACCAAAAATGAAATCACATAAGCAACATGTACTTCTCTCCCTTTGTGCACTTCCCCCTTGACATCAATGACAAAGAAAATAATAGGCTCCCCCTAAAAGCAATCTGCCCCTATCATTAAAAAATTAAGGCTATCTATGAGGGCATGAAAACTAGGGAGTACCAAGGTGTGCAAGGAATTTCAGGAAGTGCTAACACATGTTAAAAAGTTCCAAGGAATGTTAGGCATGTGAAGACATGCCAAGTGCTAAGGCATGCCAAGGTGTGCTAGGTCCTAGGAAGTGGCACCAACACATGCTAGGGATTCCCAAGGAAACACAAGGAATGACTTGTTTCAATTACATGTAAATGAATGAATGTGCGTGTGTGATAGGGAGTGTTAACAAGTTATAGGTGTGCTAAGCAGGGAGTGACAATGCATGATAAATAGTGCCAATAGAAAATAGAGTGCTAGGAAATCCTGCTAAGATGTGACAAGTGCCATGGTGTGCCAAGGAGTGTTATGGAGTGCTAGGGAAACACAAGGGAGCACTATGTCATAATGCATGGAAATGAAGGAATAAGAGTGTGTGTCATGGAGTGTCAGTGAGTTCCAAGTGTGTTAAGAGGAGTTACAAGGCATGCTTGGAAATGCTAAGGAATGTTAGAGTTCTAGGGTGACATGCGGCCAAGATGTGCCAACGCATGTAAGGAAGTGTTAGCTGGGACTGCTAGGGAAACACAACGGAGCTCTATGTCAAAATGAATGGAAATGAATAAATAAGAGTTTGTGATTGGAACTTTTAGTGAATTCCAGGTGTGTTAAGCACAAAGTGACAAGGTATGCTAGGAAGTGTTAAGGCATGCTAGAGGCTAGGGCGACATGCCAATATATCATAGTAGCTAGGGTGTAACAACACGTGTCAAGGAGTGATAAGGAGTGCTAGGGAAACACAAGGGAGAACTAGGTAAAAATGCATGCATGGAAATGAATGAATAAGAGTTTGTGACCAAGAGTGTCAACGATCTCTAGGTGTGCTAAGGAGAGAGTGACAAGGTATACTATGTAGTGCCAATGAATGCTAGAGTGTTAGGGCGGTAGGCCAAGATGTGTCAGGTGCTAGGGTGAGATAGGGAGTGTTAGGGGGTGTCAGGGAAACATAAGGAAGAAATAGGTCAAAATGCATGGAAATGAACAAATAAGAGTGTGTGAGAGGGAGTTTCAATGAGTTCTAGGTGTGTTAAGGAGGGAGTGACAAGGTTATATGCTAGGTAATGCCAAGCTATGCTAAACTACCAAGGCATATTAGGAAGTGCCACGATGTGCTAGGGAGTATCAAAGCATGCCAAGGAATGTAGTGGATGTTAACACATGCCACATAGTGCCAAGGCATTTTAAGACATGCTAGGTGCTATGGCATGCCAAGATGTAAATTGTGTTTCTTAATTGTTTTAGACCACGGTTGGATATGATGAGCCTTATCTTGGTAACTTGTTAAGTGGGATGAGTTGAGATTGCACATGAGTATCCTAAGATGAGTTACAAGAAGTGCTTAGGTGAACAAGGAATATGTTGAATTTCCATGACACATGAGAATCTGGGTTTGGCCTTAGAATATTTGATGTGAACACACTCAAGTGCCACAACACATCTACTATGCAGAATGAAATCTTCCATGAAAGAAAAACAATGGATCGAATGCACAGGGTTTAGGGTGTGCCACATATTCATATGTTAATGCTTATTATTGTGATATACAATAACCATTTATATGTCTGTTGTAAGACAACTTTGGATATTTCTATCCAACAACAACATCTTTGTGATAAAAGGTGTACTGTCAGAGGTTGCTCCATCAAAAATAGAAACCAAAAGGGGTATCAATACCATAAACTATTACGAATAGATTTTTCTAGCAGGTTGTCCACATAAATCAAACCACAAGAAATATCCTATACAGATAAATAGACAAACAATTAAATATTTTTGATATAAATTCCCATAAATACAACATTTAAGTAATCTATAGGAAACTGATCCAACCATCCTTTGACATAGCATCCATTGTACCAAATAAATCCTTCACAATCGAAATTCAATAAACTAATAGATGATTATTCACAAACCAGGTGTTTATGATTTCAAGTACCCAACAAATTTACCAACCCCGCCAAAATAGAGCATAGATTTCAATGCTATCAAACCCTAGGTCTCAGTCAGAGAGATTTAGGGTGTCTTCATATACAAAGTTATCGCATCGCAAGTATCAATTTTGATTATTTTTTCCAACTAGCCAAAAAACAAAGAAAAGAGGTCCAAGATACAAGGGCAAGGACAATATGGAAATCTTCCTATGGTGCATTGATAAAGACATCAAATGGTTGTGAGAGTTGAAAGGTTCAATCTTTATTACATTTGTTTTTTGTATCAACTGAAAGAAAATTTTAATAATTTATGTAAAAGTGTGCAAGGACCATTGATTGATCATCTTACCTCCATTGAGAAGAGTTGTTGAGGTGCATTTATGTAAAATATTTGCAGAGATCCTGAAATATTGTCACTCGTATCCTTCAAATACTTCACTCATTCTTTCCGCCTATTCAAACAACAAATCCAAAACAAATTATGGATCAATCGGGAAGATCAATCAAACGAATCTGTTGATCTCCCCAGGAATACCTAAGAAATCTCCTTAGAACATAATATCGTGACATGATTTGCTTTGTTGGCCTTCTTTTGCGAAAAATGGTGGGAAAGAAGATGATCAATTGTAATCTTAAACTCTTCTTTTACTTTTTTAAGCACTAATTTGTTCTCAAACACTCCCATGTGCTCTGCTTTGTTGGCCTTCTTTTATGAAAAATGGTGGGAAAGAAGATGATCAATTGTAATCTTAAAATTTTCTTTTACCTTTTTTTACACTTGTTTTTTCTCAAACTCTCCCATCCTACCTCCAAACATATAGAAACCCAAATAAAATAACAATCTTATTTGAACTTTTATTTATATCTGGTGGGTGGTATGGTGTCGAACTACGTTGAAATAGAATAGAGAATTAGTCTTCTTGCCTTGTCTCAATGTCATCTGCTAGTTGAGTGTTTAACTTTTCCTTTTAGGATGCTACACATTTATTCAATTATATGGAATTTTTTATATTTAGTAATAGTGACATTAATTAATTGACTTAAATCTCATTCTCATCCTTGAGCACTTAAATAGAAGTAAGATTAATGATAATTTGAGAAATGTGGACTCCATTAAACATAGGTCATAATCTATTTTATTTATATATCCAATAGCATTACTAATTTATATTATTAATTATAAATTTTATTTAGAGTGGATATATTTATCATATTATTTAAATAATAATATTTTTGGAATTATGGTGTTTTTTAATCAATTTTTTTAAGAAGTTTTTCTAGTTCAAAGACATGTAATGAGTTAATTTGAGTGGTTGAGTGTTGTGGGTTGCAAGTAGGAGGTTGTGTATTAAGTCCCTTGGATATCATCCTCATAGTTTAGATATTATTTTAGGAATGAGGAAAATTATTTGGTGAATTTTCTATACATTTATATAGAAAAAAAATATTATTATAAAGAGAAAACTGTATTGATATGAAATTTATATTTTCTTTATTATACTCTTAATGGATATTGTAAAATAATGGTTCGAATGTTTTTTGAGAAAATATGGAGCTTTTCTGCTTTCACACTTTTCTCCGACAACAAGTAAAGTTTGTGTAATCTCTTTCTTTTTCCCAAGGGTTTTCACTGTCTCGACTGTGAGATAGTGGGTCTTGTCAACAATTAATTCTATCCCACCAAAGTTTTGAATGGAATTTGAATTAATTCTATCCGGCCAAAGTTTAGAATGGAAGTTAATATTGTTGATTATGAGCTCAATCATGCCTAGAGGATGCATTCAAATCCCACGATGAATTTACAGGTTACACTTCATTTTCTTGATAAATCGTCTCCAACCAAATCACGATGTGTTTCCAAAATGGATGGTGTTCCAAGGTAGATATTTAATAGGGCATGGTCACCGGCAGAGACTGTTGTGAACACATATTTCAAGTTGTTGTTAGAATGCAGCGTCAGGGAATAATCACATGGCTGTCTGACCATTTTGTCACCCCAATGTACAAGATGATATTCGAACAAGATCTGACCTGCATGTCAAAGGAAGCAATTGAGGCATTCTTAGGCATTGTAGATTGGTATTCCTCACCATCTGACACTTTCATCTGAATGTTCAGTGTGGAGAAGCCTCCACATGTTCTGCTCAAGTTTGCCTTGGAGGTACTTGTCATTCAGGAACTAGCATATCACATGTCAACAGGATTGTTAGCTAGATTGCATTGTAAGAAGAAGGTACCTTGGCCCGCTCTTCCGTTGCGGATTGGGTTATATGAGATCCAGAGTATCGAGCAAGCAGATGTCAAAGAAGAATAGATGAAGAAGTACCTGTTCGACCTCCGAAGCTTCAATTCGTATGACCCAAATTTCATTGTGAAGGATCACTACACAAGAGTTTAGTTCAACTAGATCCATGGGGCATTTCATTGGGCCAAGGAGGACTCATGGAGGTATTGCTGCAATTCATCTAGACCCAATGAATAGGTCAGCTTCGTTGTGGAGTGGTTAGTGAAGCAACATAAAATGGCATCACGAAGAGCACCAATAGTAGCAGCAGTAGCACCAACAACAGCAGAGGCAACAGAGCCAAGCATAGTTGTGCACGACAAAGGGAAGAGGAAGATTGTCGATCACAAGGAGGAGGATAAAAGCTGCAAGTTTCGAGTAGATCCACTTGTAGAACAAGAAGCTATGGCTATTTAGGAAAAGAGGTAGCAACACGACAAGTGAATCACATGAAGGCATAGGATAAGAAGAGAATGGAAGAAGCAGAGGAGGAGTTTCATGAGATGAGGGAGAAAATCTGAAAATAACAAGAGTTGTGCAAAAAGGAGAGGGAAGCACAACAACAACAGATACGGTAGGGACACAACATGTGCAGACAGACGAAGCAGCTCCCATACAAGTAGTTGATTCATCTGAATAGCTAGCATCAGGTGAACAAGATGAAACATCCCAGGAGCGAGACTTCGCTCATGAGATAGAACAAGCACTTCAACAGTTGGATGCAGACATGGAGCAATAGGATTTGGAACAAGACACTAACCTCATGCCTCACCACAAAGAGGTCGACTCACCCACTTCAATGCATCTAGATGATAAGCAAGTCTCGAATGACCAAGGAGGCACAAAGATCCTTGGTGGTCAACCGGAAGGAGAGATGCAAAACATCACTTTTGACGAATCTCATCACAGAGTTGTTCAGTCTCACAGAGTACCAACTCCAAAGGATCAAACATCTCCTGCGAAAGTTCAGGAGTGAGTGAACGTCACTGATGTGCATAATCATCCAGTTTCCTTGGCTGATGCAACCAGATTGTATGTCGAAGCCACTAGCTCAAGTCTTCACTTTTTGATAGTTGAGAATGAGTGAATGGAGAAATTAGGCTCCATATTAAAAATTTTCCAAATTTTTCTATGGTTAGGAAGATAAGTAAGGATCTTTGGTTCCAATTTGTTAAAAATTGCATAATTTTCCAGAATTGAAAAATTGGGTTGTTAGAGACAAAATTCATCTTGTAACCTTCATAAAAATCCTATCGATGGCCTACAGAGGTGGAGGATGTTATTATACTCTCATATTTTTTATTTAAACCTTGAGTAGATGGCCTCACATGTAAAAGATTGATTTAATTTCAACAAAATCTTATGATGTCAAGTTCTTCTTTTTATTTCTTGTGAATTTTTTGTGATTGATCTTGTCTCTGTAATCTAGATTTCTTATATAAGGGATGATCTCGTTGGTTTGGGACCATCAACTCAACTTGTCTCCCTTATTCCTTGTTTATTTGTTGAATAGGTTGCAAATATGGTGTTTGGCATTGTTATTTACATTGCATGTGTGCTAATTGGAGTGTTTGGTTTTAGATATAAAAGGTTTCTTTTGC
The DNA here is from genome assembly GCA_000404065.3 of Pinus taeda. Lineage (NCBI taxonomy): Eukaryota > Viridiplantae > Streptophyta > Pinopsida > Pinales > Pinaceae > Pinus > Pinus taeda. Next base: position 39,736 of record APFE031573558.1, read on the forward strand.
AACAAAGCTACATGCTTTGTTTTTAATACATTTTTTCTCATTCCATGCCAATTTTATGTTCTCAAATTTGGAAGTGTTATGTCATGCTCATGATTAGTTTTTTTTTTTTTGGGTGGACCTTATCCACAAGTTGTAATACAATTTCCATATGCATATTTTGACAATGGAACAAAACCATACTCTAATTCTTTTTTACTTTCAGGGATTCAATTTATGACTATAAAAACCCCGTGTTAAATTAAATCTTGGTGATGCGTAGATTTATTTAAATCCAAAAGCTTGTTAACGAATAACAAAGGATAGACTGAGATTTCATTGTAATTTGGAGTATCATTTGAATCTAAAATTGTTGACAATATCAATATCTTCACTCCGTGATTTGTTAACATTTGCATGCCAAAACAGAATGTATATGTATTATTGATTAGCTTATGAACTTCAAGGGCTTCCAACTGTGATATTTCAACTTAACACATTGCTTTTCATCCCTTTCATTCACTCCATTAAAACAACCTTAATGGAATTGGTTTATAAAAGAGTTTTGATAATTAAAGTCACAGTCAAGTAAACTCTTTTATCATTGTTAATATATTATTGATTTATAATCATGATGGTTATAATGATATTCTTTTTGGTACATATATTTCTTACATGTTCTATTCATAACATTTCCAGAATTTATAAAGAGAGCTCATTCGCTTAACATGGTGTTTGGATTGCATGAGTTGACATTTGTTTTAATACCATAAGAGATAGTCCTTAATGGCACTGACTGTAGATAGACTCTGAGAAGGAACAAAGTATAAATATTTGAGTGTAAGATTTATGCTCTGAATTTAGTCATCTATTTTTTTCACTTTTAATACCGGCCACTATTCTAAACTTAGTATGATATTCGAAGAATGGACTTGAGTTATTTATGAGAGGTGAAATCATTTTACAATAATGTGTTTATTTGATTTATTTCTTGCACACAACAATGTACTTCTCAAAACTCTATTTAACTTGCTTTAATTTGGACATGTGTGAGGGTTTTGTTTCCATTTTCTTTCAAAAATTTGATTGATTTTCATGATAGAGTGAACTTTGATTGATTTACATGGTAAAGAAGAAAATAGAGCACAGTGCAAGAATCGAATTTGGAGTTTATGCATTGGTTTTCAGAGTGATTTAATAGAAGGGTTTTCTCTTTAAATTGTCAAAAGGTTGGGTTTGTTTTCAATTGATCAATAATTAGGGTTGTTTTCAAAATTTGTAGGATTGATGTTTATGTTTTCTAGAGTTTCCCTTGAGTGTAGGATTCAAATTAATTTTTGCTTGCAGGATCCTATAAAGAGATTGATGCAAAAGTTAGACTAGAATTTGATTTGCAGGATTCTAGGGGCTCTCTCTAGCCTTTTTAGTGTTGCGCCTCCAAGTTTACGAACTCCCATATTCACAATTAAATGTTAGGCTGTTTATTATGCCCTCCAGATATCCCATAACTTTCGAGTGTCTGTATGCTTTTATACATTTGTACTTCATATTTTTTTTCGTGGTGAAAAGCCCGAAGGCATTTTAGGAAAAGGATGAAAAACCTTATTCACGAGAGCAATGAAAGAAATGAAACATTTATTTATTTAATCATATTTGGTGTTTTCAAGTTTTTATTTGATTTAGGCTTTTTTGTTTACCTGTATTCATTAATTCAGTTTATAATATTTGATTTTGAAAAATAAATATATATTTTTTCAATATTATTAGAAAAACTATTTTTCAAACATTTGAATAGATCATAATTGGAAGGTCTTGTGGACTTTACACAATATAATGCCATGCAGATAACTCACATTTTTTGCTATAATTTATAGATATGGTTGCAATATTCATATATGATTTTTAGATATCTGTGTAGTGATTTTTTATTCTTAACTTTTGCAAGAAAACCGCCTAAAAATTAATAGAGATATTTCCTTTCATATTGAATCATTTTGGTTCTTGTTCATATTTGTGGACAACATAACTGCATTATTTGTCCTAATTCCCACCTCCCTTCAACAATAAGTCTCTTTTGAGTGCTTTGATTTGGAAGGCACCACATACGCATTGAGAACAATAATCCAAGGTTAAAGAAAATTTATCCTCATATTTCCATCAAATGAATCTCATTTATTCTATACTCATATTACTATGTTTAGGAATTATTAGCACTTGGAAATAATAATGCTTCCATGGCTTCCATGCTGAGTTTGGAATTGGTTTGAGATTTTTAGGAGGTAGTTGGGAAATTTTCTCAACTCCTATCTCTAAGATTAGAAGTAGTCTGCAATGTCTTCTCCTCAACTTTCTGTCTTGGTATCATAGCCAACTTTGGCCTAACTCCCTTCAGGGAGGGCCAAGAAGATAGGAAATTCGTAAATGTCTAAGAATCCTCCTTTGTACATAAGTAGATTAGTATAAATTTTGTGAGCTTTCTTGTGTGTTGTTGTGTTTGTATTGTCATTGTCACTGACGGCTAGAGTGCATTTGTTGTTGTTGTAGAGTTAGATCATTTTGTTGATGCAAATATCACATTCCAAATGATGCATATTTCCCAATTCAGGGCTTCATCTTTGGAAATGGAAAATATTTATATAAGCATTGTGCCATATGTTCCAATGACATCATGTTAATCTATCTGAGCCAATAGGATTTACGATGTCGTATAAATGGGCATGATGCACCACTGGGAGTCAGAGTGATCTTGCTATTTGAAACTTTCTCTATATTGCTTCCTCGATTGCATGCCCGAAGGTGAATTCGATGATGATGATCAACTCAATCAATGTGGATCCAATTCAAATCATATCTCTACAATTATCCCCTAATTTGGAAAATAATTCGTTTCCTGTAAAAAAGGAATCATTGACTTATTGTGAACTTGTTTCGTTATCCAGTGATTGGAGATAATGGCTCAGGAAGAAGCGAACACTAGACATGTTCCTGTACTTCCTGACCCTGACTTCCACATATTGGTGGGGGCTTGAGATTTTGTTACACAAGATACCATGGATATCATGTTTAGTATTTCATTTGACCTTTCATCAATGGCTAGCTCCCAAAATACTAAATTCAAAATATAAATTTAACTAATAGAGAAATCATATTATTTTATTTTTTTAATAGCAAAAAAGCTTGATCATTGGGAATTTTCTTCTTGTTATTATGCATATGATAGATTTCATTGATGACGTCCATGGAGCCATTCAAGAACACGGGTGTGACACATTTATTACAGGGAAAATGAAATGCAGTTCTATAAGTGAACACAAAGCATCCTTGCAGTGTTGTGTTAAACATGTAATAATTATTGAAGTGTTGACAACAGCTGTCAGGTGGAGATACCCAGTTAGAAAGAAACCGTAGGTTTACAAATCTCTTCATTCTCCTCGGGTCTAACTAACATAATTGGAGTTTGGGAAGATAAACACATTGAGCTTGATTAACTCAATGTAGAAGTGAAATTTGTTAGAATTGTACGTTGAAAATATCCAATGAATATCTGATGCATTTGATGTTGTTGGTTTTGGAATATCTATTTTTTTGTACTCTAATACTCCATTGTCATCCAACAGAATTTCCATTTTGTCTTTCCAAGCATAGAAATTCGAAGTTCCCTCCAATCCATACTCGGGCCTCAATCCAATGAAAAACATTTTTCATGCATTGAAGAAATACTTGGATTTCCTGGTTAAGGGCTTTCTGGGCTTGAAAACAAATGCCGTAACATCATCCTCAAAATCCAGTTTCTTGGAGGGTTTCATTTTCTTCGACTTTCCTTTATCAAATTTTATGACATTTTCCTGCACCAAAGGGGATTCTAAAATATCGATGGCTTTTAAAATATCATTTAAATCACCCTTCAAGCTTGAACTTTCTCTTGAGATCACTAATTTACCCTTCTCCTTTGCAATTTGACTTCTAGTCAATCTCCTTTGAACTGGTTTGTTAGCTAATTGTTCATGTGTCATTCCTTTAACCTCAGATATGTTTTCCTTTATAGATTTAGGAGTTTCAAGAATAACTACTGGTGTTTTGCTTACTTGCTCTTTCACTTGCTTCCTAGGTTTCCACTCAACAAATCTTTTTGCCCTGGACATTACAGGCTTGCCAGTTTCTACTGATGGAGTTCCTTTAACCTTAGGGACAATACCTACATCTTGAATTTCTGCTCCAAAATCACATAAAAACAAAAAAGAAGACCAATCTTTGTTGATCCTTTTGAGTTCATGTAGAAGTATCAGTTTAATTAGACCATGATGAAAAAGGGAATTTTCATGTCCTTGAGATTTCAACTGCACTTTATCTGCCATTTTAGCTACACTTCAATAGAGGAAGTAAGGCAAATCTAAATAAATCATACCAATAAAATGGAATATGAGTTTAAAATGATACGAATAAACCTTTTGATATCTGCCCTCACAGGTAAAATAACGTTGAATGCTGAAGAGAAAGTTGGCATAGCTGTCCTTGATGTAGTTTCTGGGAATTGCCTTGGTTAAGTCTTTTTTTCCAAACTCTGGCTTCAGAAACACTTTACATGGTTCCATGTCAAGTTTGAAGTTCTTGAACCATATATCTTGCCCCCTAGGAATATCTGTCACCAAAGCTATGATCTCTGGAGAAATTTACAAGTTTAGGATTCCAACCTTTGTGCTTGAGCCAATGAAATGTAGTTCAAACTCCTTTGTCACCTGAGTATGTCCTCCTTGCAATTTTTTTTACAAAACTTCCAACATCCTGCTTTCTTGAAGGCTTCTACCACTGATTTATCCCTGACTAAGACCTCAGTGCTTTCAGGCTCTGTTCTTAAACAATGAATAGACCTATGACTTCTCTTCTCTTCTATCATCTTTGCTTCTGAATTCTTGTAACAAACCGGCCTTGCTTGAAATCATGTTGATCATCCTCGCTTGCTTATGGATGAGAGAAAACTTGGTAAGAAATTACCAAAAGATTACAGTTTGAAAAAATATTCTGTTAGAGGTTTTGCGTGCAAACTACAATGAGAAACTAGCCAACCCTTTCGAATTTGAAATTACCTATGATGATGAGCCCTAAATTTGAAATGATGAGTTTTGGATGGAGGCATGCTTAAGAACTGACTCCTAGCTGACACCTAATAATGAAAATTTAACGGATTGATGTGTTGACAAGAATTTCTACGAATCCGTGCTTTCGTCGTGCGCGGGAAAAGTGCTATGAAAAGAGCAGCGTTTTCATAGTGCAAAACAGAAATTTTACACTATCTACGCTATGAAAACGTGGTTTCAGGGATAATTCCAAAAATTTTCAAAAAGGATTAAGCTATGACTTTCTAAAAAGAATGTAAGACTCATGAAACATGGAATAAGGTTGTTAGACTTTATTTGGATATGAAAAATGAGACCTTTGAGACTCCTAATCTATCACCTACCCATTAAAACATAGGGTGACTTGACACTTATCTAAGACCATGACTAAGAACAATGTAAACCCTTATTTTGGTGATAACAGTGGCTCCACTTGGGATAATGTACCCTTGTGGCACACTAAGAACTCGTAGCTCCAATGTTATCCATTTTTTTGGCAAAACAGAAATACTTTTATTTGATTTGACAAGCATCTTCTTCAAACTGTTGGGCCTTCAACTTGGGCTTAAGCTCTCTGTTTCAGCTTGTCATTATTAGCAATAAAAGCTGACAAAGATGGAATATATACAATGTTATGAATGATTGATAAAACTTCAGCAAGTATAATGCTTTAGGAACCTGCCACTGATAGGCCCTCCAGCATATGATCTTCCATCAATTTCCTGCAATATATAAGTGTTGTTCCCATGAAAACCAGCAATCTTAAAATGACCCTTCCATAAATTCTCAAACTTACCATGCTTGCCCTTTTCCTCAATTTTGGCCTCCCATTTCAACACTTTGTCTTGTATTTGGAAACTGTCTTCTTTAATCTTCCTATCAAATGCATTTTTAATTCTGTTTTGAGCATGCTGATGGTTGTCATAGACTTTATTCCTCTTTTCCTACAAAGCTATCAGCTGGTTTATCCTCCTCGGTACGGAATCTGGTTCTTCTTCAAGTCCTTGAATTAATTTGATGACTGGTACCCCCAGTGATGTCGGAAAAACAACTTCAGCACCATAAACTAATTCATACGGTGAAGTCCCAAGAGTTTAGTTCAACTAGATCCATGGGGCATTTCATTGGGCCAAGGAGGACTCATGGAGGTATTGCTGCAATTCATCTAGACCCAATGAATAGGTCAGCTTCGTTGTGGAGTGGTTAGTGAAGCAACATAAAATGGCATCACGAAGAGCACCAATAGTAGCAGCAGTAGCACCAACAACAGCAGAGGCAACAGAGCCAAGCATAGTTGTGCACGACAAAGGGAAGAGGAAGATTGTCGATCACAAGGAGGAGGATAAAAGCTGCAAGTTTCGAGTAGATCCACTTGTAGAACAAGAAGCTATGGCTATTTAGGAAAAGAGGTAGCAACACGACAAGTGAATCACATGAAGGCATAGGATAAGAAGAGAATGGAAGAAGCAGAGGAGGAGTTTCATGAGATGAGGGAGAAAATCTGAAAATAACAAGAGTTGTGCAAAAAGGAGAGGGAAGCACAACAACAACAGATACGGTAGGGACACAACATGTGCAGACAGACGAAGCAACTCCCATACAAGTAGTTGATTCATCTGAATAGCTAGCATCAGGTGAACAAGATGAAACATCCCAGGAGCGAGACTTCGCTCATGAGATAGAACAAGCACTTCAACAGTTGCATGCAGACATGGAGCAACAGGATTTGGAACAAGACACTAACCTCATGCCTCACCACAAAGAGGTCGACTCACCCACTTCAATGCATCTAGATGATAAGCAAGTCTCGAATGACCAAGGAGGCACAAAGATCCTTGGTGGTCAACCAGAAGGAGAGATGCAAAACATCACTTTTGATGAATCTCATCACAGAGTTGTTCAGTCTCACAGAGTACCAACTCCAAAGGATCAAACATCTCCTGCGAAAGTTCAGGAGTGAGTGAACGTCACTGATGTGCATAATCATCCAGTTTCCTTGGCTGATGCAACCAGATTGTATGTTGAAGCCACTAGCTCAAGTGTTCACTTTTTGATAGTTGAGAATGAGCGAATGGCGAAATTAGGCTCCATATTAAAAATTTTCCAAATTTTTCTATGGTTAGGAAGATAAGTAAGGATCTTTGGTTCCAATTTGTTAAAAATTGCATAATTTTCCAGAATTGAAAAATTGGGTTGTTAGAGACAAAATTCATCTTGTAACCTTCATAAAAATCCTATCGATGGCCTACAGAGGTGGAGGATGTTATTATACTCTCATATTTTTTATTTAAACCTTGAGTAGATGGCCTCACATGTAAAAGATTGATTTAATTTCAACAAAATCTTATGATGTCAAGTTCTTCTTTTTATTTCTTGTGAATTTTTTGTGATTGATCTTGTCTCTGTAATCTAGATTTCTTATATAAGGGATGATCTCGTTGGTTTGGGACCATCAACTCAACTTGTCTCCCATATTCCTTGTTTATTTGTTGAATAGGTTGCAAATATGGTGTTTGGCATTGTTATTTACATTGCATGTGTGCTAATTGGAGTGTTTGGTTTTAGATATAAAAGGTTTCTTTTGCAACAAAGCTACATGCTTTGTTTTTAATACATTTTTCCTCATTCCATGCCAATTTTATGTTCTCAAATTTGGAAGTGTTATGTCATGCTCATGATTAGTTTTTTTTTTTGGGTGGACCTTATCCACAAGTTGTAATACAATTTCCATATGCATATTTTGATAATGGAACAAAACCATACTCTAATTCTTTTTTACTTTCAGGGATTCAATTTATGACTATAAAAACCCCGTGTTAAATTAAATCTTGGTGATGCGTAGATTTATTTAAATCCAAAAGCTTGTTAACGAATAACAAAGGATAGACTGAGATTTCATTGTAATTTGGAGTATCATTTGAATCTAAACTTGTTGACAATATCAATATCTTCACTCCGTGATTTGTTAACATTTGCATGCCAAAACAGAATGTATATGTATTATTGATTAGCTTATGAACTTCAAGGGATTCCAACTGTGATATTTCAACTTAACACATTGCTTTTCATCCCTTTCATTCACTCCATTAAAACAACCTTAATGGAATTGGTTTATAAAAGAGTTTTGATAATTAAAGTCACAGTCAAGTAAACTCTTTTATCATTGTTAATATATTATTGATTTATAATCATGATGGTTATAATGATATTCTTTTTGGTACATATATTTCTTACATGTTCTATTCATAACATTTCCAGAATTTATAAAGAGAGCTCATTCGCTTAACATGGTGTTTGGATTGCATGAGTTGACATTTGTTTTAATACCATAAGAGATAGTCCTTAATGGCACTGACTGTAGATAGACTCTGAGAAGGAACAAAGTATAAATATTTGAGTGTAAGATTTATGCTCTGAATTTAGTCATCTATTTTTTTCACTTTTAATACCGGCCACTATTCTAAACTTAGTATGATACTCGGAGAATGGACTTGAGTTATTTATGAGAGGTGAAATCATTTTACAATAATGTGTTTATTTGATTTATTTCTTGCACACAACAATGTACTTCTCAAAACTCTATTTAACTTGCTTTAATTTGGACATGTGTGAGGGTTTTGTTTCCATTTTCTTTCAGAACTTTGATTGATTTGCATGATAGAGTGAACTTTGATTGATTTACATGGTAAAGAAGAAAATAGAGCACAGTGCAAGAATCGAATTTGGAGTTTATGCATTGGTTTTTAGATTGATTTAATAGAAGGGTTTTCTCTTTAAATTGTCAAAAGGTTGGGTTTGTTTTCAATTGATCAATAATTAGGGTTGTTTTCAAAATTTGTAGGATTGATGTTTATGTTTTCTAGAGTTTCCCTTGAGTGTAGGATTCAAATTAATTTTTGCTTGCAGGATCCTATAAAGAGATTGATGCAAAAGTTAGACTAGAATTTGATTTGCAGGTTTCTAGGGGCTCTCTCTAGCCTTTTTAGTGTTGCGCCTCCAAGTTTGTGAACTCCCATATTGACAATTAAATGTTAGGTTGTTTATTATGCCCTCCAGATATCCCATAACTTTCGAGTGTCTGTCTGCTTTTATACATTTGTACTTCATATTTTTTGTCGTGGTGAAAAGCCCGAATGCATTTTAGGAAAAGGATGAAAAACCTTATTCACGAGAGCAATGAAAGAAATGAAACATTTATTTATTTAATCATATTTGGTGTTTTCAAGTTTTTATTTGATTTAGGCTTTTTTGTTTACCTGTATTCATTAATTTAGTTTATAATATTTGATTTTGAAAAATAAATATATATTTTTTCAATATTATTAGAAAAACTATTTTTCAAACATTTGAATAGATCATAATTGGAAGGTCTTGTGGACTTTACACAATATAATGCCATGCAGATAACTCACATTTTTTGCTATAATTTATAGATATGGTTGCAATATTCATATATGATTTTTAGATATCTGTGTAGTGATTTTTTATTCTTAACTTTTGAAAGAAAACCGCCTAAAAATTAATAGAGATATTTCCTTTCATATTGAATCATTTTGGTTCTTGTTCATATTTGTGGACAACATAACTGCATTATCTGTCCTAATTCCCACCTCCCTTCAACAATAAGTCTCTTTTGAGTGCTTTGATTTGGAAGGCACCACATACGCAATGAGAACAATAATCCAAGGTTAAAGAAAATTTATCCTCATATTTCCATCAAATGAATCTCATTTATTCTATACTCATATTACTATGTTTAGGAATTATTAGCACTTGGAAATAATAATGCTTCCATGGCTTCCATGCTGAGTTTGGAATTGGTTTGAGATTTTTAGGAGGTAGTTGGGAAATTTTCTCAACTCCTATCTCTAAGATTAGAAGTAGTCTGCAATGTCTTCTCCTCAACTTTCTGTCTTGGTATCATAGCCAACTTTGGCCTAACTCCCTTCAGGGAGGGCCAAGAAGATAGGAAATTCGTAAATGTCTAAGAATCCTCCTTTGTACATAAGTAGATTAGTATAAATTTTGTGAGCTTTCTTGTGTGTTGTTGTGTTTGTATTGTCATTGTCACTGACGACTAGAGTGCATTTGTTGTTGTTGTAGAGTTAGATCATTTTGTTGCTGCAAATATCACATTCCAAATGATGCATATTTTCCAATTCAGGGCTTCATCTTTGGAAATCGAAAATATTTATATAAGCATTGTGCCATATGTTCCAATGACATCATGTTAATCTATCTGAGCCAATAGGATTTACGATGTCGTATAAATGGGCCTGATGCACCACTGGGAGTCAGAGTGATCTTGCTATTTGAAACTTTCTCTATATTGCTTCCTCGATTGCATGCCCGAAGGTGAATTCGATGATGATGATCAACTCAATCAATGTGGATCCAATTCAAATCATATCTCTACAATTATCCCCTAATTTGGAAAATAATTCGTTTCCTGTAAAAAAGGAATCATTGACTTATTGTGAACTTGTTTCGTTATCCAGTGATTGGAGATAATGGCTCAGGAAGAAGCGAACACTAGACATGTTCCTGTACTTCCTGACCCTGACTTCCACATATTGGTGGGGGCTTGAGATTTTGTTACACAAGATACCGTGGATATCATGTTTAGTATTTCATTTGACCTCTCATCAATGGCTAGCTCCCAAAATACTAAATTCAAAATATAAATTTAACTAATAGAAAAATCATATTATTTTATTTTTTTAATAGCAAAAAAGCTTGATCATTGGGAATTTTCTTCTTGTTACTATGCATATGATAGATTTCATTGATGACGTCCATGGAGCCATTCAAGAACACGGGTGTGACACATTTATTACAGGGAAAATGAAATGCAGTTCTATAAGTGAACACAAAGCATCCTTGCAGTGTTGTGTTAAACATGTAATAATTATTGAAGTGTTGACAGCAGCTGTCAGGTGGAGATACCCAGTTAGAAAGAAACCGTAGGTTTACAAATCTCTTCATTCTCCTCAGGTCTAACTAACATAATTGGAGTTTGGGAAGATAAACACATTGAGCTTGATTAACTCAATGTAGAAGTGAAATTTGTTAGAATTGTACGTTGAAAATATCCAATGAATATCTGATGCATTTGATGTTGTTGGTTTTGGAATATCTATTTTTTTGTACTCTAATACTCCATTGTCATCCAACAGAATTTCCATTTTGTCTTTCCAAGCATAGAAATTCGAAGTTCCCTCCAATCCATACTCGGGCCTCAATCCAATGAAAAACATTTTTCATGCATTGAAGAAATACTTGGATTGCCTGGTTAAGGGCTTTCTGGGCTTGAAAACAAATGCCGTAACATCATCCTCAAAATCCAGTTTCTTGGAGGGTTTCATTTTCTTCGACTTTCCTTTATCAAATTTTATGACATTTGCCTGCACCAAAGGGGATTCTGAAATATCAATGGCTTTTAAAATATCATTTAAATCACCCTTCAAGCTTGAACTCTCTCTTGAGATCACTAATTTACCCTTCTCCTTTGCAATTTGACTTCTAGTCAATCTCCTTTGAACTGGTTTGTTAGCTAATTGTTCATGTGTCATTCCTTTAACCTCAGATATGTTTTCCTTTATAGATTTAGGAGTTTCAAGAATAACTACTGGTGTTTTGCTTACTTGCTCTTTCACTTGCTTCCTAGGTTTCCACTCAACAAATCTTTTTGCCCTGGACATTACAGGCTTGCCAGTTTCTACTGATGGAGTTCCTTTAACCTTAGGGACAATACCTACATCTTGAATTTCCGCTCCAAAATCACATAAAAACAAAAAAGAAGACCAATCTTTGTTGATCCTTTTGAGTTCATGTAGAAGTATCAGTTTAATTAGACCATGATGAAAAAGGGAATTTTCATGTCCTTGAGATTTCAACTGCACTTTATCTGCCATTTTAGCTACACTTCAATAGAGGAAGTAAGGCAAATCTAAAGAAATCATACCAATAAAATGGAATATGAGTTTAAAATGATACGAATAAACCTTTTGATATCTGCCCTCACAGGTAAAATAACGTTGAATGCTGAAGAGAAAGTTGGCATAGCTGTCCTTTATGTAGTTTCTGGGAATTGCCTTGGTTAAGTCTTTTTTTCCAAACTCTGGCTTCAGAAACACTTTACATGGTTCCATGTCAAGTTTGAAGTTCTTGAACCATATATCTTGCCCCCTAGGAATATCTGTCACCAAAGCTATGATCTCTGGAGAAATTTACAAGTTTAGGATTCCAACCTTTGTGCTTGAGCCAATGAAATGTAGTTCAAACTCCTTTGTCACCTGAGTATGTCCTCCTTGCAATTTTTTTAACAAAACTTCCAACATCCTGCTTTCTTGAAGGCTTCTACCACTGATTTATCCCTGACTAAGACCTCAGTGCTTTCAGGCTCTGTTCTTAAACAATGAATAGACCTATGACTTCTCTTCTCTTCTATCATCTTTGCTTCTGAATTCTTGTAACAAACCGGCCTTGCTTGAAATCATGTTGATCATCCTCGCTTGCTTATGGATGAGAGAAAACTTGGTAAGAAATTACCAAAAGATTACAGTTTGAAAAAATATTTTGTTAGAGGTTTTGCGTGCAAACTACAATGAGAAACTAGCCAACCCTTTCGAATTTGAAATTACCTATGATGATGATCCCTAAATTTGAAATGATGAGTTTTGGATGGAGGCATGCTTAAGAACTGACTCCTAGCTGACACCTAATAATGAAAATTTAACGGATTGATGTGTTGACAAGAATTTCTACGAATCCGTGCTTTCGTCGTGCGCAGGAAAAGTGCTATGGAAAGAGCAGCGTTTTCATAGTGCAAAACAGAAATTTTACACTATCTACGCTATGAAAACGTGGTTTCAGGGATAATGCCAAAATTTTTCAAAAAGGATTAAGCTATAACTTTCTAAAAAGAATGTAAGACTCATGAAACATGGAATAAGGTTGTTAGACTTTATTTGGATATGAAAAATGAGACCTTTGAGACTCCTAATCTATCACCTACCCATTAAAACATAGGGTGACTTGACACTTATCTAAGACCATGACTAAGAACAATGTAAACCCTTATTTTGGTGATAACAGTGGCTCCACTTGGGATAATGTACCCTTGTGGCACACTAAGAACTCGTAGCTCCAATGTTATCCATTTTTTTGGCAAAACAGAAATACTTTTATTTGATTTGACAAGCATCTTCTTCAAACTGTTGGGCCTTCAACTTGGGCTTAAGCTCTCTGTTTCAGCTTGTCATTATTAGCAATAAAAGCTGACAAAGATGGAATATATACAATGTTATGAATGATTGATAAAACTTCAGCAAGTATAATGCTTTAGGAACCTGCCACTGATAGGCCCTCCAGCATATGATCTTCCATCAATTTCCTGCAATATATAAGTGTTGTTCCCATGAAAACTAGCAATCTTAAAATGACCCTTCCATAAATTCTCAAACTTACCATGCTTGCCCTTTTCCTCAATTTTTGCCTCCCATTTCAACACTTTGTCTTGTATTTGGAAACTGTCTTCTTTAATCTTCCTGTCAAATGCATTTTTAATTCTGTTTTGAGTATGCTGATGGTTGTCATAGACTTTATTCCTCTTTTCCTACAAATCTATCAGCTGGTTTATCCTCCTCGGTATGGAATCTGGTTCTTCTTCAAGTCCTTGAATTAATTTGATGACTGGTACCCCCAGTGATGTCGGAAAAACAACTTCAGCACCATAAACTAATTCATACGGTGAAGTCCCAATTGACCTCTTTGTACATATCCTATCATCCCATAAGGCATACTTTAGCTTTAAGTTCCAAGCTTTCTTGTTTTCCTATAATACCTTTTTGATGATTTTTACAATACTCTTATTTGATGATTCAACAAGACCATTTCCCTGTGGATAATATGATGTAGAGTATCCAAGAGTGATATGGTATTGATGATAGAAATCAATCATTTTCTTAGACTTGAAACCTTAAGCATTATTTGTTATAATCTTCATGGGGCAGCAAAATCGAGAATATATTATTCTCTAGAAAAGAAATAATTATAGAATCATTAGCTTGCCTTGTTGGGATTGCCTCTATCCATTTGGTGAAGTAGTCCATTGTTGTGAGAATCCAGTGATGTTGTCCTGATAATGATGGATGTATTTCTCCAATAAAGTCTAACCCCCACAGCTGGAAAGGTGCTTCCACATAGATAGGTACCAAAGGTAGAGGTACAAGCTTTCTTTTTCCTTCAAATATTTGACATTCATGACATGCAACAACCCTGTTGTAAATGTCTTTAAAAATTGTTGGCCAAAAATATCTCGATCTTAGAATCTTATTTGTTGTAGCTTTCCAATAATGGTGTCCTCCACAATCACCTTTATGGAATTCCTCAATGACTTTTTCAGCCTCCTCTTCAAGTAAACAATTTAGCAAAATTCCTCCTGTATCTTTCCAAAATAGATTTCTGTCAGATATAAAATACCTCAAAGATTTCAACTTCACAAACCTTGCTTTGGAATTTTTTAGGTCAACGGGAGCTTTGTGATGTTGTAAAACAAATACTACATCTTTGTACCAATATGAAACAAGATATTTCTCATCAATTGGAACTAATTCTTCCTCATCATCAGAAATTTCTGATATTTCTACATTCATATTTATGTCAAGACAATCCAACTTTGACTGAGTCATTAGCTTTGCCAACCCTTGTCTTTTCACCAATTTGGTTGGTTTGATGTCTATATCATATTCCAGCAATTTTGCAATCCATTTTCCCCTCTTACTATCAAGATCTGCCTGAGTTTGAATGTCTTTCACCACAGTACTTGGAACATATGCCACAATGTGAGAATGCATAATGTAAATTCTGAAATCTTTAATAGCTTTCACCAAAGCATAGGCCTGTTTTTCTAGAATATTATACTTCAGCTCAGCATTAGCTAACGTCCTACTAAAGAAAGAGATAGGTTGTTCAGTACCTTGCTTTCCTTTTTGAAGCAAAACTCTAGCAATTGTATTTTCAGAAGCAAATGTAAAAATCAGAAAATCTTTGGAGAAATCTGCACTGATGAGTAATGGTGCTTGTGTGAGTGCCTTCTCAATTTGCTCAAAAGAATTCTTTGCTTTAGCTCCATTTAATATCAACTCCTTTCTTTAACATCTTTGTTATATCTTTGACAATCTCAGTAAAATTAGGAATGAAGCGCCTAAGAATATTCACTTTCCCAAGAAATGATTGAATCTCTTTCCCACTTCTTGGAAAATCTACTTTTTGAATTACATTAACTCTGTTAGGATCAATCCTGATTCCATCTTCAGAAATAATATGACCAAGTAATTTTCCTGTAGTTAAAGAAAAGATGCGTTTAGTAGGATTAAGAGAGATACCAAACCTTCTACATTTCAGCAGAATTTTTTCTAGGTGTTTCAGATGATCTTCCTCTTTCTTTGAAAATACTGTTATATCATCAAGATAAACAACCATCGTCTTGTCCTTTTCTTCAGAAAAAGCAATGTCCATCGCTCTTTGAAAAGTAGCTCCCGCATTCATGAGACCAAAAGGCATCTTGGCGTACATGAATGTGCCCCATGGTGTTGTGAAGCTTGTTTTCTCCTGATCATCTGAATGCACAAGAATCTGATTATAACCTGAGAAGCCATCAAGCATAGACATTCTTTGTGAACCAACAATATTTTGCAGAATTGAATCCATTTTAGGAAGAGGATAGCTGTCCTTTAGCGAAGCCTTATTCAAATTTCTGAAATCAATACAAATTCTGATTTCTCCACTCTTCTTTCTAACCGATACCAAATTTGCAAGCCAACTTGAGAATCTGATTGGGACAATGATTTTAGCATCAAAAATCTTCTTAATCTCCTTTTCAATCAATGGCATGAGAAGGGGATTAATTCTTCTCAACTCTGTTTGAATGGTTTCTCATTTTCTTTAATAGGAATAATATGCTGAATAATGGAAGGATCATACTGTTTTAAGTCATCATAACTCCAAGAAAAAACATCAACAAACCTCTTCATCATCTCAATATATTTGAATTTCATACCAACTGAAAGAAACTTTGAAATCTTGATCATTTTAGGCAAAGCTGATATACCCAGATTACAACTTTCTACTTCCTCTTCATTAGCTTGTATCTTTGGTGATTTGAACACATCATTCTGATAAAAAAGCTTCTCAAGAGGAATAAGACCCTTTGGTATTGAATTATTCTTTATTTGCAAGACTTTAGAATTTTCTTTAGACTCAACAAGCATGTTTTGTTGATCTACTTGAGTACTTTCAAATTCTTCTTTCAGCTCAATAAAATTCTTTACCTGTTGATCATCTTCAAAAGCTAGCCAATTGGTGATATTGTTTGGTATAGCTGGTCTATGATGAACTTCAATTTCATATTTCTCAAAAGAATGAATAGGAATGACAAAAAGAATCGCCGAAACAACAAGAGAATTAGTAATGGAATTTTGGTCTCTAGTTTTGACAATGAAAGAATAGGCTTGAAAATTATCCAACATGTCTAAAACTAGATTTCTGTATGCTCTCATTCTTACAACCTTTGTTTGATAAATACCTTCAACTTGTCTAATAACCAATTCAAAATCTCCAAAAACAGAAATATTCTGAGCCTTCATTCTCATCAAAACATCTAGACCCAAAATCAAAGATTCATATTCAGCCATGTTATTTGTGCAATCAAAGTTCAGTTTGTAAGAGTAAAACTTACTCTCATCACTTGGACTTGTAATCCAAATTCCCGCTCCTACCCCTTATTTTCTTGCCGATCCATCGAAGTACAATGACCACCATCCCTCCATCTCTTTGTTATTTACTTGTTGGTTTTATGAGTGCTGATTTTTTGCTTTCATTTCTTCCAGAACACTATCAACTGACTCTTTGAAAAGAGTGGCAGATCCAAGTTTAGTGTCAAATGAATAAATAGGAAAATTATGAGGTTTATTTTTGTTGCTTACCATATAAGCCATTCTAGACTCCCGATACAATCTCCTTTGTTCACCAAAAACAAGAATTGTGGCATAAGTAAGGTCCATCTGCATTGTGCCTTTAATTTTTGTTGCCCATGATCTTGATAGTAACATCCCAAACTTTGGCGGAATATCAGCCACGACAATTTCCATAACAATTTCCTTTGCTGGGATTTGTGTTAGACCAACAACAACATCTTTGATTAAACCAATACATTGAACTCTTTTTGAGTCAAAAGAAAATAAATCTTTATATGGTCTTGTTACCTGTAACCCTAACCTTTCCATAATTACTTTGGGCATGAGATTATGAGAAGCCCCTGAATCCAACATAGCATTATGTAAAGTCATATCATGAATACTAATGCTTACATAGAAAGGAGGAAACTCCTCATTTTGATCATCTTCTAACCTTAGACCAAATATACAATAGGATTATCTTCTTGGACATTTAAAATATCAGCAGCTCCTGGTTGTGAATTCAACATCTCAACAATATTTCTTCTATATTTATTTACCTTGAGAATCTCACTAAAAGGGACTAATATTTTAATCTTCGGAATTTCATTCTCAAGGTTGAAAACAAAGACAGATTTTTCAGCTTCTTTGATAGGAGGATGAAGTTGAGTGTCCTTTTTACCAAGCAAAGTGTCTTCCTTACCTTCAACAATCTTTGGGGTATCATTCTTGGCTTTAGCAACCTTTGGAGCATCTTTCTTACGCTACGCTTTATTTGCAATAATCGACACATTTCTGTTTCTAAGATTATATTGTTTTTGCATTTCAAAGATGGCATGCTGATACCCTTTAAAATAATTTGAAAGCTCTTCCCCTTTATTGGCCAAATCTGACTCATCATGCTTTTCTTTAGTCAAGAAAATTCCTGACATCTCTTCATCAAGGCAATGGATGGATTTGTCAAGAATTTTAGGATCGTCTTCTTCATCAACCAAATTCTGCTAAAAAGGAGGTCTCACTGGAGGATCAGGTTGTTGATTTCTATTTTCTCTTGGTCTTTGTTGGTTTTGAGGTCTCCTGAATTGAGGATTTTTAAATTGAGGTTCATGTTGCACAGGAGGAGCATAAGTGTTTCCAAGAGCTAACCTATCCATCAAATTCTCCATGGTTTTCATCATTGAGTCTAATTTATCTTCAGAAGTTGAAGAGGAAGGTTTCTCTTCTTCTTTCAATTTTGTTTTTCCCATTTTTGACTTTTTAGCAGCTACCATGTTTACCTCTACCTTTACTGCATCACTCTGCATTTCAACAAGTGTGGGTGATTCTCTTTCTCTCAACAAGAGAGAAAAGTCATAATCAAATGCTTCAACATATCTCATTTGTGTTAGGGCTTCTGGAGGTTTCAAACGAGCTGGAATTGGGTTAAACACTTTATTGAATCTCTTTGAAAAATTTTGAACAATTTCATCAAATGCCCTTCTAAGGTTGTTATATTCAGTAAGTGCTTGAAATGGATTAGTTATGTTTCCCCATTTCCTTAAAAAATTATCTTCAAACTCAACCCAATTTCGAATGCTTCCTGGTGTAAGAGCTTTAAACCATTTTCTAACTTCACCAATAAAGCTCTGTGTAAAAAGTATAACTTCACATCCTCATCATCTACTTCTTCTCTGTCAAAAAAATCATTAAATCTATCTACATGTTCTTCTGTTGTAATTTCTTCATCACTACCCCAGGTAGGGATCCTACCAGCATATTTACTGGGAAGGTCATGTAAAATAGCAGGGAGCACAAGTGGAGCATACCTAGAAGGTGCAGCCATGATTAAAGGAGGAACAATAGTTCTAGGAATACCAGGAATAGAAGATGAAGAACTGATATGAGGAGGACTGCTCGGTTTCTATAAGCCACTAGGAATGGCAGAAACAAAAGATGAAGAACTGATATGAGGAGGGCTACCTGGCTTCTGTAAACCACTAACAAATGAACTCCAATTTGGAAGAGGTAAACCAACGTTAGATTTCAACAAGACTTCAAAAGGATCAAGTTCTTTCAATTTATCTAGAGACTCTTTTTCTAACAATAGCTTAGAGGTAACAACTTCCCAAAACTCTTCTTTGTCTTCTTGTGTTACTAGGGCTAAAGTGTCAATTCCTCTCTCTTGTAGGTCTAAGATAATATCAACAAGTTATTTTTCATTTTCTGATCCAAACAACACTTCATGAATTTTATCATCAACTTTTTTGTCTTCAGGACTTCTTGAGAATTCAGAGAGCAAAGATTTCGAATAAGAAGGAGTACCTGATATTTCTGAAAATCTTTGACTGACTCTTGAAACAATGTTTGGATTGTTCCCAATTGTAGGTGGATTGGGATCATGATTGCTCTATGTGTATCTCCTTCCTGAAGCCACCTTTAAATATTTGAAAGTATATGGAGTCACCAAGGTAGATTGCAGCCTCAAAACGTTTTCTGAGCTCCTGCTACCTTCAGAAGTTCAGCGTCTTGATTTCGGGAATGAGTAACCTTCAGGCTCCTATCAGACGCACCAAAATGTTATCACAAAATTTCACCTTGATAGGCTGCTGATCAAGTAGACTCTGAGTAACTTTTTCAAACCAATCTTTTGGTTGAGGCTTAGCCTCCTCAACCTGAGAGGGCTCTCTCAATAGGTTTAAGATTTTTGATTAATGATTAGATGGTTAACTCTAGGAACAAAATGGACAAATGTACAACTGGTTGACTGGTTGAATCAAAGATTAGCAAACATCTATTGGGCTAATGGAGTCAAGATAATTTTCAACAAAACAACATGATTAGCAAAACATGGAAGTCAAGGCACTTAGAGTCTAGGTTTATAAATAAAACAGTAACACAGTGAATCAACATAGTTTACAAGCATGTGAAGGAAGTTAGAGAATTTTCCAATGAATTCTAAGTATCACAAGCTCATACCACTGCAAATAAGTAATTGAAAAAATCCATAAGAACATCAAAGGCATAAACTCCTTGTGAATCTTGAGTAGTCAAACTGATCTTTGTATTAAGTTTGAAAAACCACGGTTCCTTACAATAACACAACTTTCTTTTGCTAATGAAATTACCAACCATGAGGAATTCGATTCTCAAACTTTATATAGAGTTTTTACAACCTTGGATACTATGATCCATCTTTAGAGGAATTCAAATTCCTAATATTGACACCTATCTATTCATAAAAAAAACTACTGAATTACAACTTGACAGCTAGCTACCTTTAAGAGTCCTAATACAAATAGGAGTGAAAGTCCTAAAACATGCTTTCAACAATCCTACCTATGACTTAAATACATTCTTTAATCAGCTTCCAATCCATGTCCTCGAGCTTGATGATGTCTCTAGTATTGTTTCAAACCCTGCTGAGTCATGACCTAACTGTCCTGAAAACAAGGAAACAAAGTTCCTCCTTTTAAGGCCTTTAATCCTTTATTCTTATCTTCAAGCAGTTTCATATGTGGCATGTCTTGGTAATCCATTTAAACTTCATTTGTCCACCTGTGCAAGAAAGGAACTCTCGAATAGATGAAAAAGAGAATGAAACATGACTGTGCTGCGAAAATAACCTGTTTTCGTAGCACAACTTTTATATCACTTGTGGAATACTTCTTTGAACCATTCTGCATCACTTCCATCTGAAACTTCATCAATGATCCTCATATGTCTACCAACAATCATCAAAACTTGGAATTTATCAGACCTTACCTTCAAAATGCATTTATAAAGTGCTAAAAAGTCACCTTCAACAGTTTCGTAGCGCGCTATGAAACTGCTGTGTATGCTCTTTTTTCAACATGGCCTTCAAAATCTAAAGTTTGGTAATTTTCAATATTTCATAAAGATTGATATGATCACCAAAAACAAAACAACTTAACCTTATAAGATTGTTCTTCTTTAGAGATGACCTTATTTTTGAATACCAAAACTGTTTTAAGATAGATCCTTTACTGCCCTTTTTTCATCACTCTGTTTCATTATTGTTGTAGCCTTTCTTCAGCTTTTGTTAACTGTAGTTCGAGGTATTCAATTTGTCTTTTCAGTCTCCTTTTATCATTTCTCAACTAAGCATTCATCCTCCTTACAAATCTGGCTTCTTTGATTTCAGGAACAGTCGAAGTGAAGTACTAAGTTTCACCGCTGACTATTTCTGGTTTGGAAACTTTTTCAACTTCCCAGAGAGCCTTTATCCTTTTGAAATCTTTCTTTTCAACAACATGCCTTCTTGCTCTCATCCTTATTCTAGAAATTTCATTATTAGTTGCTCCTAACTTTCCTTCCATTTCTTCGTAACTAGCTTTTCCTGTTTGAGTGGAAAAAACTCTATTTTTGTCACCTTCAGGTCTTGGTGATGAAACGTCTACCAACTCTTCCTAAATAGCGGAAGCTTCTTCTGTCTTCCCTAACTCAATATTGGACTCTTGCATCTTTATGGATTGCTTGGTTAAGGGCTTTCTGGGCTTGAAAATAAATACCGTAACATCATCCTCAAAATCCAGTGTCTTGGAGGGTTTCATTTTCTCTGACTTTCCTATCAAATTCTATGACATCTGCCTGCACCAAAGGGGATTCTGAAATATCAATGATTTTTTAAATATCATTTAAATCACCCTTAAAGCTTGAACTTTCTCCCGAGATCACTGATTTACCCTTCTCCTTTGCAATTTGACTTCTAGTCAATCTCCTTTGAACTAGTTTGTTAGTTGACTATTCATGTGTCATTCCTTTAACCTCAGATATCTTTTCCTTTGTACATTTAGGAGTTTCAAGAATAACTACTGGTGTTTTGCTTACTTTCTCTTTCACCTTCTTCCTAGGTTTCAACTTGACAAATCTTTTTCCCTGGACATTACAGACTTGCCGGTTTCTACTGATGGAGTTCCTTTAACCTTAGGGCTAGTGCCTACATCTTGACTTTCCACTCAAAAATCACATAAAAACAAAAAAGAAGACCAGTATTTGTTGATCCTTTTGAGTTCATGTAGAACTATCAGTTTAATTAGACCATGATGAAAAAGGGAATTTTCATGTCCTTGAGATCTCAACTGCACTTTCTCTGCCATTTTAGCTACACTTCAATACAAGAATTAAGGAAAATCAAAATAAATCATATCAGTAAAATGCAACAGGAGTTTAAAATGATATGAATAAACCTTTTGATATCTTCCCTCACAGGTAAAATAACGTTGAATGCTAAAGAGCAAGTTGGCATAGCTGTCCTTGATGTAGTTTCTAGGAACTGCCTTAGTTAAGTCTATTTCTGCAAACCCTGGGTTCAGAAACACTTTACATGGTTCCATGTCGAATCTGAAGTTCTTGAACCATATATCTTGCCCCCTAGGAATCTCTATCACCAAAGCTATGATCTCTGGATAAATTTGCAAGTTTAGGATTCCAATCTTTGTGCTTGATCCAGTGAAATCTAGTTCAAACTCCTTTGTCACCTCAGTATTTCCTCCCTGCAATTTTTTACAAAACTTCCAACATCCTGCTTTCTTGAAGGCTTCTACAACTGATTTATCTCTGACTAAGACCTCGATGCTTTCAGGCTCTGTTCTTAAATAATGACCATACCTGTGACTTCTCTTCTCTTCTGTCATCTTTGCTTCTGAGTTCCTGTAACAAACCAACCTCGCTTGAAATCTTGTTGATCAGCCTCGCTTGCTTAAGGATGAGAGAAAACTTGGTAAGAAATTACTAAAAGCTTATAATTCAAAAAATGATTATGTTTGAGGGTTTGCATGCAAACTACAATGAGAAACTAGCCAGCCCTTTCGAATTTGAAATTACCTATCATGATGAGCCCGAAATTCAAAATGATGAGGTTTGGATGGCGACATGCTTAAGAATTGACTCCTAGCTAACACCTAATAATGAAAATTTAACGGAATCTTAACGGATTGATGTGTTGACAAGACTGTTCTACGAATCCGTGCTTTCGTAGCGCACAGGGAAAAGTGATGCGAAAAGAGCAATGTTTTCGTAGTGCAAAACAAACATTTTACACTGTCTGCGCTACGAAAACGTGGTTTCGGGGCTAATTCCACAAGTTTTCATAATGGTTTAAGCTATGAGTTTATAAAAAGAATGTAAGACTAATGAAACATGGAATAAGGTTGTTCAACTTTATTTGGATATGAAAAATGAGACCTTTGAGACTCCTAACCTATCACCTACCCATTAAAACATAGGGTGACTTGACACTTATCTAAGACCATGACTAAGAACAATGTAACGCCTTATTTTGGTGATAACAATGACATTGGACGCAATAAACCCCTAAGTCCTATGACTCTTGAAACAATCATTCCCTCACATAGTATGAACCTAAACACACTAGTAAATGAATACATTAAGACCGAAAAGACATTAACCCCGCAATATATTGATCCCACTAATACATTATTACATTGAAGAATCTAATGCCCTAATATAATATGAATTTAACCCATATGATCCCTAATATAATCTCCTTGATATCATAGTTTATGTTTTACATACAAAAAATGATCATAATGCAGTGAGCGAAAGAGTAGGCTAATTAATTTATTGTGTAAGTCACAATTTGAGACATTGTTTCATCATTAATAATGCCATTGTAAGTTTTTAATAGTTAAAAAAAATATGGGTGATAACATTGCATAAATACTTTCCTTTTCATTTTATCATTCAAGCATGTTACATCACAAGAAGGAGAAGAGAAGTAGTGGGGAGAGAAGACTGAACACCCTTCGTCTTAATCTTCTTTCTTGGTTAGACTCTTGCCCTTCCTTTTCTTCCTTCTCTCCCATCTTGGAGAAATATCATTGCTCATTTACAAGTGTTTCTACACAAATCCTATTTTTTATTTTCTTTTCAAAATGTATATTTTTGTTTCATTTATATCCTTAAGGAATTTTTCTTTCCCATCCATCATTCCTTTTTTTGAGAAAATTATATAAAATAATAGAGCATTTACAAACTCAACTAAGGATGATACTCTCCTCCTTTATAATAGAATTTTCCCCATTAAAGACCCATTTTTTCACATGGTGTTTTCCTTGCTCAAATTTCTTATTATTCCCAATGGAATTATCTCAAATAGATCCACACTAAGAAGTTTTATTATTTTTACTCTATATCCCATGCACTAAATTACCTACCATGCATAATCCCCTTTTTTCTACTACTAGTTGAGATCCCCTTAAATATTTGCTTAAAACATGGAGGTCCCTTCTACCATAAGAAATGGTGTGTTTAGGTAGTTTAGGTGCTTTTGCTTGCACTTAAGATTCAAAAGATTAGCTTTTTCTAGCAAGGGATTCTAATAGGCGAACCCCGTTTGTGTGTCAAAGAGAATAAATATCTTATATTTCCAAATGATGGTTTTTTGTAGTTAGACACTTTTTTTATATGTGTAGTCAATAATTCCCTCATGCTTGTGTCTTATTTCCATCATTTTAGGATCACTTTACATTATCCTAATCATTTAGTCCATTGATTGGTAGAGAATTGTTTTTTTAAGAAGCTTTTATATTTCCTATAGTGGTTAGTCTTTTATCTTCTTCTACTTATAACATGCCAAGTAAACATTATGTTCCTTAAGAGACTATGTAAGATCAAACCTATATTTCAACAAACATGTTTCTTTACCTGTAAAATTGATATAATACATAATCACAAACCCCATAAGATTTTAAATTTTTAAAGAAACCTATAAGATATCAAAATTTCCAAAGTTTACTCTACTATCATCTCCTATCCTATTCTCCTTATTTACTTTATATACATATATATATATATATATATATATATATATATATATATATATATATTATATATATATATATATATATATATATATATATATAATTATATATATATATATATATATATATCATATGTATATGTATACACACACACACACACATATATAGAGAGATAGAGAGAGAGAGAGAGAGAGACATTTCATAGATGTGATAGAAAATCATCAAAGTGGTAGGTTTCAATCTCTAACTTTTCATTTAAAAAAAATTACTAGTCTCACTATATTCATGAATGAACTATTTAGGATTTTTTTTTGCTAATAGATTTATTAAATTTGAGAGACCTATCATATAAATGATCTCTACTTTGGAAAGAGAATTGAGGGGGGTAAACGCTTAGAGGCTGAAAACCTGGCCTTCTTGGCCCTCGTCTTCATGTTGTTGGTTCCTCTTTGTCTCGGTTCATGATGCCGCTTCCAACAAGAGTTCTAGTGGATCTAGTTTGTTTGGTTTCCATCATTTTCCACTGTGAAGGTTTTGGTATTGAGGATGGGAGGGCTCGAAGGCTTCCCTAGCCTCTGCAACCCTCATTTCTTGCTATTAGTTCTTTTTTCATGTGGTACCACCGCCCGCTGAGTTCTCTGGTATTGTTATAGCTCCAAATCTCACTCTTGATGTTTGTGATGCTGCACTCATGGCCTAGGGCAACCCCTCCTTCTAGACCTGATCTAAATACTTAAAAAACATCATCACATTTGGAGTGGGTTGGCCTGTCTAGATTTTGTCGTTGTGTCGCTCTTCTACCTCTAGTCATGGTCAACATTATCATGTTGCCCGACCACATGGATCAGTTTGTTTGTCGGTGCTGGAGTCATGGGATATTTTTCCACTTAGGTTTGGCCCTAAAAAATTAAGGAATACTTATGGGTATTTGCACATGGGCCTTTGCGATCATTATTTTTGGTTTTTAATGGGGTTTTGACAGTTGTATGTGGTTTTTATTCCTACAAGGTTTCTCTATTGGGGGACTGTGTATGTTGCATTTTAGTTTATTGAAAGCAATTGATTCTATATGGACATCTATATGACAAAGCATCAATTTCTCTTTGTAAAGGCACAACCTACTCTATGTAAGATCTAGCACTATTGGATCTATTTTCCAAAATACATGCGAGTCATGTATCAACAACATGCATGTAATTTTATATCTATCTGATAATAATAATTTCTTTTCTTTTTAGGGAAAATAAATAAATAAATGATCTCTACTTATAATATAGTTATAGTTTTTTATGGCTTTCTACATTTTCAATTGGAATAAATTAGTATTATTACAAAATGTTTTACAAACACTATTGTAAATATTTAGAACTATGATAAGTTTACTATTTATAGCTTCGCAAAGTAGGTATAATGAGTGTTTTTATTTTTATTTTCTAATAAAATTTTATTTAGATATGCTGCTCTATTGAAATGGTTAGTCATGGTACTAGAATAATTTTTATAGGATCGTTCCTTTTTTTTATACCATCATGTTGCATCATACATATTATCCGTGACAAGGTAGAAAAAGCATCACTCTCATTCATCAAATTTAGATTTAAAAATTGTGTATTGGTAATGTTTGTGTTAATTTTGAAACTCATCCAATAACAACTTGATGTGTTTGTTTTGCCTTGCCCTAGGAAGTGATTATGATATATTGTTATGATAGGAACCCATTTGAAATAAATCCAAGATAAAATTTCCAAAACATTCATAGAAAACCACCAGATTTCCATTTTTATACACATCATCGCAACTCCATATAGTAATTAATCTACAAAGGATACTCATGCACCCACATATCAACACTTACCTATATTTAAGTCCAAAATCTCTGAGGATATTTACTTTGTCAAAATTCTCTTTGGATATTCACTTTGTCAAAACTCTCTTAGGATATTATTGTGAAATACTTTGAGAACACCATTATAAATATTTGAAACTTTAATGAGTTAACTACCTACCACATAACAAACTTGGAAGTATAATGATATTTATAATTATGTTTCTCTCATTAAATTTGGCTTAGGTATGCTATGTTTATCAAGAATGTGATCATTAGTATGGATTCCATCATGATCTCTCAAACACCAATGTAATGCTATTCATCACATTATTGGTATGTGCTAGAAAACAATTTTTGATATTATAAAATATTTTTGGGATATTGACATGCTCTAGAAAGTCTCTTAAGCTATAAAGATTTTACCTGAGAATCTATTCGTCATAGAGGGCTTGAATTGCCAATCAAAACACAATGATAGAATGCATTAGTTTACTTTGTGAAAATCAAAAGTTTATTATCAAGTAAAACACATTTAACAAAATGTATCCACAATTATGAGAATTATAGGATGAATTATATGAAAAGCTAATTCAATCCAACTAATTTTATATTTCATGTACAAATTCTAGACCATTCATTTGGTTTATCAATATATAAGGAAAAATATAGTGATGACGATGATAACATTAATAACAATGGCTTCTAATTTGATATTTCAAGCTTCCAAGTAACATCATCAACATGTAATTAAGTATAGGGATGATATAGTTTTTGTACATATTGACATTTCAAAAAACAAATATGCAAGAACTTGGAAATCAAATTAATAGGAACAATTCACATTATGGTTGTAGGTCATTTATAAACATGTATTTTCTTTCTAAATTGAAGTCGGTGTATGCTTTCAACCTTAATTCTACCAAATCTAATTCCCAATGTTAATAAGGGGACTCATTATCAAAGATCTAATAGCTTATATGCAAAATGAATAATTTCATGAAATAAAACATAGTAGGGGCATAAATGACATAATCATGAAAAGGGTAAAATAGGAAAGAAACATTTCAATATTTATATGAAAATATACAATGGGTCTCCATTAGGGAAGGGCATCCTAGTAGGAATACAATACAATACATTTTTTTGTTAATAGAAAAATCTCACAATAAGAATGACAATGTGTTGTTAAGGAAATGCATCTTGTGCAACGATGTCAAATAACATGTAGCAAGGAAAGACATACTAAATAAGAAATAATGAACTCAAGTAAAAAGGTTGTTGTGAGGGATTAACATCTTGAGGAATGAAATTGTACTAAAAAGTTACCCAACACCAAATTATTCAACTCACTATACTTTCCCAACTTCCTAGTATTGAGAATGAAACTATAATGTTTTATTAAAAAAAAAAAAAAACAAACAAACCTCGTAAGGCTAAGTGAGGTAGGCAAGAATGTTACCCTACTTTTTAGTCATTAAAGAGATGACAAGGATTTAAAGTCCATAGAAACCTAGCTTGAAGGTTTTTTTATTAAACATGTTTTATTATTTTTATTTTTATTTTCTTCACTTGTGAAATTGTATAGAACATATATAATATAGAATAGAAGAATGAAATAAAACCAATGTTCCACAAAAACTTAAAGGGAAAGGCTATATTAGTGTCACTCTGCCTTTTTTTGCCACTTAAATAAATCCTTGATATCAACACAGTTGTTTAGTCCACAAAAACTAAGAATGGATGAAAATAATTACTTGCATAAAACTTTCAAAGCTTCAACATACCTCCCTTTAAATGAATGAATCCATATTCATTGATTTCTTCATATCAATTTGTATCATTCTCCAACAATTATTTGGTTTCAACTTATTTTGATATTCTTATCATATTTACATGAAATGGAAGGAAAATTTGAATAAATAAAGTATTTTCAGTTAATAAGTGGTTATAACATTATATTCGTGACTTTACTTAAGATAGGCAGGGATCCCACTAGACTCTAATGTGAAATATATCTTATATCTCCAAGTCATATTGAACACATCTTGTAACTACCAATAATCATTTCAACATATCATTTAATAAAACCATATGCATATCACAAAGGAAATATACCATGAAAATCCATCAAATCATGCAATCATCACACTTCTTGTCTCTCCAAATATATAAAATAAGAAAAAATAATTTTAAATAATAAGAATAATCATAGGCTTCAAAACTTGGTCAAAATTTCAATGTCTCATCCAATCTAAGTCAAGTGAATACTATTGAGAAATGAAAATAAAAATAAAATTTGGTACTTAAATAACTCAGGATGCACATCCATGTAATAAATATCTCTCTTAACCTCTCCCTATATTTTATAAGTATCTTCATTTGAATGGGAAGAGATGGATTCAGAGGACATAGTGTTGGGAGTCTTATCCAAAGGTTGTTTTCCTTTTTTGTCATCAACTAGTAATTTCAGAGAGGAATATTTAATTTTAATGGTAGGTTAATTATTAGTAGAGGGATTATTACATGTAACAATGGGAGCAATAACTAGCATATATAGTTTTTTGGGATTGTTAGCGATTCTAGAAGTGGGCCTAGCTTGGTTTTCTCCCCATCCCTCATTCACATGATTTGGATGGGGTTGAAAACGAATATATGCTATACCTTTTTTTAACAAAATCAGGTATTGGAATTACTTTTCAAAAAAGGGGAGGGAGCAAGCTCCCATTACGATATTTTTGGAGCCATCCATAATGAGAAAGAGGGTGAGAAGAAGGCACCTCCCTAATCAAATGCTATCCTGATTTTAGAAATTCTAAGTTTCCCTACTACAGATTACTTATAAATTCTAACATATTGTTGTAGTAATACCTTACATTTACATTTCATAATGCGAAATACTACTTAGTTACAGTGCTTGAAGTACTAAATCTAATGCAACGGGTTCTTCTCTTAATTTGTTTTTGCTACTTTTATCCCCTGTGACTGATTTTTCCCCAATCCTGTTGGTGAGGATACCTTTTAGAAATGTTATAGAATTTTCCAAATGAGCACATCTATTATTCAAAGCCTCGATTTCTACATTGTGAATTGCAAGCCGGCCCATTAGGAAATCATTTTTTGACTTTGACTGTTGTCGGATTGCTTTAACAATTTCGCTCAACTAATCAATCATGAATTTATTAGCTCGATAGTAGAAGCAAGTATCATTCTTGGATGCACACTCGAGGGGATCCATTTTCCCTAAGATGCAACAAAGAACCTTTGTAGATTTCAAATTGAGGTTAGAGTGAGAATGATACTTGGATAGAGAGAGGCGCAACTCACAAAGCCATGACAAAGAGAGGTGCAACTCAGAAAATATTAATTGAGATAGGCACGACTATTTTAGTCTTTGGCACGACTGTATTAGTATTTGGCACAATAGAGAGAGGCTCAATGTATGCTGGAGGGAAATGAAACAACGAGGCATAGGGAGGCCCAACACAAAGGAGGCATCCCAACCACGTAAGGCAGAAGAAGGGAGAGCGCTCTGTAAACGTGAAATAGGGACACAATGCAAAGGGAGGGAAGGTAAGGCAGAGGAGGGAGTGGAGAAAAATGTGAGGGGAGGAGGAAATAAATAGAAAGGAGAGAGGGAAGCGAGCAGGAGGCGAGAGGAGGTCAGGAGCGGGTCACGAGAAAAATGAGAGGGAGGGGGATCTCTCATAGATATGTGATCCGTTAGATATATCATTATGGGGCAGAGAGCTGTTATGAGGAGGATTTGGGAAAGATAATGCACCTAGCATGAAATGAAAGCTGGAAATTTTAATGTGTACCAATCCCCATTACAGGAAAATTGATTTTGGATTGAGTGGGTAGACCAATGATTATGGTATTGGAAGAAAGAAAATTTCATTATCAATCCACACTTCTCCTGGGGATCATGCCACCGCTTTATTTTCTTGATCATATGTTATTTTATTGTTCTCCCTTAAAATATGCAGGAATGTGGTTTGTCTCAATTATTTTAATTGCTCACTGATACTAGTTATGATTTGTCCTAACACTTTGTTTTTCAATTTGATCTTCTTGACCATTGATTGGATAAGGATGGAGGAATCACCCAATGTGACTGGATTCATTAATTTATTTATTTTTAAGGATTTTGGCTCCCAGAAGGAACCCATATGCCTCTGCCTTATTGTTTGAGATCGTGCCCAATCCCCACTCAAAACAGATGGTGTTTTGCTTGTCATGTTAAAAGATAATGCCACTTGCATATTCTTTTCCTAGGTTATATTTTGATGTTCCATCGAAGAAATACATGGTCTATTGAATGAATTCAACCATAATATGAATTCTTCCTCCAAGCGAATTTTCCAGTTTTTGTTGGTCTCTTTTCTTTTAGGCGAATTTGGTAATTTTGGCATGTTGTCTGCATAGTTGATCTGTGCTCTTTTTTCCTGTTGTAGCTGGTTGAATTCTGTAGTTCTTGTTCCTTTCAGTGATAGGAATTATGTTTCTAGCCCCCATGTTTTTGAAATCACCTTGCTAATTGTTGGCTTAGAGTTCTAGAAGATTTGATTGTTCCTTGCAAGCCAAATTTTCTAGCAGAGGAAGGAGGGTAATCTTATCCAGAATATTTTGTTGGTACTCTTATTTTTAAGAGAGTAAGGGTACTTATCTTTCCATGCAACGTAGAAATCAGTGATGGGAAGAGATAGATTCACAACTATGTCTAATGGGCACACAAGAAGTTTCAAACAATATCTTGCAAAATTACATTCAAGAAAGAGGTGTTGGATGTCCTCTTCTGCATTGGAACACATAGGGCATCGAGAAGGCCCAATGCGACCTTTTTTCCTGAGATTTTCGACTGTAATAATTTTCCCCTTTAAAAGTGTCCATATAAATTTTTATTTGTATTTTTGGGAGCCTTTTTGTTTCCCATATCGATTTCCATGGAGACCAGTCAAGGCGCCCTTGATGTTCTTGCCATTTTAGATATCCAAATTTCACTGAGTAGTTCTCTTCGGATGGGTTCCAAATGAAAGAGTCTTGGATTTGTTGTTTGATTGGGGATGCTCCTTTGAGGAGGGAGATTAGAGAGTCCCACTAATGCTTAAGGTCTTGATGGAAGTATGGTGTCTTCCATTCTTTCCATGAGATGTCATCTTGATCCCATTGTGTTATTGAATCTAGTGTGCATAACACTTTTGAATTCATTGACCTCCTTATCCTTTGAATTTCTTGGTGACTGGATAATTGGGGTTTTCCCATTATACTATCATTCCATATATGTATATCTCGATCATCACTTAGAAGTCTTAATGTGTTATCCTTGATGAGGGGTATAGCCTTTTTTATGAGTTTTCATATTTGGGAGTAGGGACTTATTGGATCTTTCCCTAAGAGAAAGGAGAATTGAGAGGCATTAAGATATTTGGTTTCCAGCACCTGCTTCCACCAGCATTTTTCCCTAGTGATGAATCTCCATACTATTTTTTCTCCAAAGGCTAAGTTCACAAGTCTCAGAAGCCTGATTGAGAGTCCTCCTTTCTCATAGTGAGTTATAACTTGTTCCCATTTTATGAGACTACTTTTTTTTGTCTCTGTTTTGCCTCCTTGCCGAAGGAAGCTTCTTATAATTAATTCGAGTTGCTTGTGAACACTTGCCAAAGCTATAATTGTAGAAAATTGGTATAGGGGAAAAGTTGCAAGGATTGATTTAATTAGTATGACTCTCCCTGCTAGATGAAGCCAAATCATTCCCTAAGTTTGTATTTTTTTTTCATTTTCTCTATATAGCTGGTCCATAATTCGACTTTAATTTTTTCTTTAGATACTAGCAAGCCCAAATAGAGGAAATGGTTCTGGTGTGCTTGGAGGGGAATATCAAGAATTTGCGATATTTTTTGAAGGGTACAGGAGGGTGCATTCCATCCATATATTCTTCTCTTACTATTATTTATAAAACAACCTGAAACTTCCATAAAAATGTCAAGCACTTTTTGAATCTTCGAGCCACTATACAAGATGCTCCTCCCATTAGAAGAACGTCATCTGTGAATAGGGAGTGGTTTATACTCTTGGTTCCAGAGCTTATTGAGAGACCTGTTAGAGTGTGATTTCTTCTGCAATACTCAATGTTTCTACTCAACAAATCAACCATTAATATATAAAGGAAGGGAGACAACAGGAATTTTTGTATCAAACCTCGAGAGCTTTGAAAATATTCACATGGCCTTCCGTTGATGAAAGGGGCTATCCAAGGGCCAAAAACACATGCATTTATAATTTCTCTAAACTCATTGGAGAAGACAAATTTGTTTAGGACATATGTTAAGAAAGACAAATTGACTTTGTCGAAGGAATTTTGCATGTCAAGTTTTAGAATGAAGCCCTGCTCTTTTCTAGCTAAAATGGAGTGCAATGCCTCTTGAACGATCATGATGTTGTCCACGATATGCCTGCTGGGAACAAAACCACCTTGGTTTTTTTAGATTAAGGTAGGTAGTAGAGGTTTGATGTGATTGGCAAGGATCTTGGAAATGAATTTATATGATGAATTGCATGAAGAGATAGGTGGAAAGCGGTTGAATGTTAAGTGTCATGCTTATTTTGGGATGAGAGCTAGGAAGGTCAAATTTGTGTATCCTCCCATCTTCTTTTTCTGAAAGGCATTTTTTATCATTCCTATTAGATATTTTTTAATAATGGGCCAAAAAGAGCAGAAGAAATCTATAGAAAAACCATCCAATCCTAGAGCTTTATCAGGCTAGAGGCCCCACACTACTGCCTGAACCACATTTCCTTCAACTTCTTTCAAGGGATCTATTTTTTTTTTTTTCATTTATCCTCTTAGGAATGTGCTTTGTGAAGCTCTCATAATCTGGGTTTACTGGCTCAACTATTAATAAATTTTTATAAGTTGTTATACACTTCATTTTTTAGTGCCTCTTGTCCTTTGATCTCAGAGTCTCCTTCACCTTTTATTGTGTCAATCTGATTTTTTATTCTTCTCATCTTTGTTTTGTTATGGAAGAAGGCGATGATTTTATCCCTCGCCTGAATCAATAAGTTTCTAGATTTGAGCCTCCAGAATTCTTCCTCTTTCCTGTTGTTTCTATATATTTCCTAGTGTAGCTCTTTCTCTTTCAATTGATTCTCTTTTGTGTCTTCCCTTCGTTCTATATTTTCTTGAAATTTTTCCGTTTCTCTTTGCAATTCAACCCTTCTTTTATGTGGTTCCTTGTAATTAGTTTTTTCCCAATTTTTTAGACTATGCTAGACATTTTTAATTTTGTTTCCCAAACATAGCTAGGCGAGCCTGTGATCTTTTGATTCCAAGTTGTTGCTATACTTTGATTAACTTCTTCCCTATTGTTCCATAACAGGTTGTATCGAAATGGGAGAGGGCCCAAGTTTTTGATTGCTCCTAGACTGATAGCCACTAGTTTGTGATCAGATGCCACTGAGGGAATAATTTTTGAAGAAACAAAGTTGAATTATATTATGATGTTATCTTGTATTAAAATTCGATCCAGATGATATTTTATATTGCCTTTCCCAATCCTCTTATTGTTCCAAGTGTATTTCCCATTCTTTAGGAGAATGTCCATTAGGTTGTTGTTGACTGATAAAAAAGTGTCTTTTCAACTCCTAATTATCTTCACATTAATTATCAATCCAGGTACGCTTTTTTTATTTCAAGAGTGTACTCAGTCTGAGGCGGTCATTTACTCAAGAGTAATGTTTCTAAATTGCATTACAATGCTTCAAATACAAGAGTAAACGAATGCTTGAAATAAAATCTAATTGCAATGGCAAGAAACTTAATATTTTGAAACTAGATCATTCACTCAAGAAGCTACAACAATCATCAGTCAAGGATGTTGTAGTAATAACTCTTTCCTTTGTCAACTGATGCAGATAAAATAAAACAAGATCCTAAATCTGAGAACTTAGATAGTGATAGTCCATGTCCTTTACAGTTGTTGATCTTACACTCCACATCAAAACAATTAACTGGAAATGACAATTCAATCAATAATATTGCTAGTAGAAATGGAACAAACACACTTGTTGCAATAACATTTAAAAGGCGAAACCAAATCCTTGCATGAAAAATATAACAACAAAGCCTATTTAAACATCAAAGCTAATTTACCAGAAATGAACAACAACACTAAATTAATGGAAATGAACAACATAGCTAAATTAATGGAAATGAATAGCAAAACTAAATGAACAACAATTTGTAATGAACGGCAGAGTCCGAAGTGAACAGTGAAGCTTTATAACTAGAATGAAAAACATAACAATATAAGTTGCAAAGGATAATAATCTTGTTATGATGGAAGAAAATGGCAATGCGATTCAATTACAATTTTATGCCATAAAACGATTTCAGGGAAATGTAAAGAAACAAGAAATTGTAAAGCAATGCAATTCAGAGAAATGAAAAGTAAATCAAACCATCACATGAGTGGAATTGTAAAGTAATGGTACAAATAGCGAGTGGATCCACCAGGGCTAGGCCCTTAGCCACCGGTGAATACCGCCAAATTACTTAAGGAGATGTGAAGGAACTGCAACTGTTTTTATATATTCATCATTGCATAATCGTTACAGCAAGTTCGTGCTCTGCTTCAATAGTGAGAGTCGATGATCAAAGTTACAATTTCAATAGTAATTCTCCCATTCCTCCTATCCTATCCTATCCTATCTATCTCTAATCTAATGATCCATCTAATTCTCTCTCTAATCATCCATCATGAATCCCCTTCTTTGATCTTCGTTCTCATTTAAATACATAGAGAGAAAAGAGAAGTTACAACTGTGATGATTACAAAATGATTTCTATTACAAAATTGGATTGTTTACAACAAATTGATAAACAAGATCATATTTGAAATATATTCTCTTCAATCATTCAATAGGAACAGGTCGAATTTGGCATTGTAACTGGGATAATTTGGAAATGGCCACAATAGCGAATCTGAGAAAAACGTCTTCAGAGAACCTTCTGTTTCTCTTAGTACAAACTGAATTTGGGAAAACTGTACATTACAAAACTAATTTGGTCTGTTCTGAATAAAACCCATGTTTCGGATTTTCCAGATTCTTCTCTGTTTGCCTGAACATTCAATACAAAATTGTCACTTCTTATTCCAGCGAATTTTTGAGTTGATGATGAGCTGGAGATCAGATGGAAACTATTTTGGAGGCTAAAATGGTGAGTGATGTTACAACCAATTTATTAATAAACCATCATTGGTAAAAACATGCATAATAATCAATTTATTAAAAATAAAGGAGAAGAAATAATATTTATCCATAAGAGCATAAATAATTATAAAATGGGATTATATGATAAATCATGATAAATGACATGATAAAGAAGAGTAGAAATGGATGAAATAGGGGTTAAAAAGTGATGATAATAATGACATATTAATGGCCCAACAATTGTGACACTCTATTATGTTTTCGAGGGAGGCTCGAGATGGATTAAAATGAAATATACCCCCTGATTTCTCATCGACATTTAGAACCAAGTTTAAATCTCCTCCTACAATAAGGATTTTGTTTTGAACCGGCAA
This sequence comes from Pinus taeda, assembly GCA_000404065.3. Taxonomy (NCBI): domain Eukaryota; kingdom Viridiplantae; phylum Streptophyta; class Pinopsida; order Pinales; family Pinaceae; genus Pinus; species Pinus taeda. The sequence goes on from APFE031573558.1 coordinate 75,979, forward strand.
TAGGTTTTCTTTGAACGATGTTCAACATATTTCTTTTTCTTTGTAGTGAGTTGGGGCATATACATTGTAAAGTAAGATTTGTAGATCAAAATTTTTGTTTCTTAGTTTGGTTTTGGTCCAATGTAGATCTATTTGTTGGTTTCGCAGCTCCCATTTATCCTTCCTCCACATTGTACAAATTCCTCTCGATGCCCCAGTTGCCTGAAGAACTGAGAAATCATAATTCCTTAGTTTTTGGATCATTTTTTCCATTTCTTGTCCATTGGTTTTGGTCTCCTGGATCATGAATATATTATGTTTTTCTATTGTTACGAGGCCTTTTGCTGCATTGAATTTCGTAGGGTGTCCTAGGCCTCTACAATTCTAGGAGACAAAATTCATTACTTTCTTTGGTTTGATGCAGAGGGACCTTTCCCTCGGATAGGTTGCTGAGTTTTCTCCTTGATTCCTGACCTTTTTCAAGGAACATATCCATTGTTTTTTTTGTTCCCATTTCCATTTCCTTTGTCGCTGCTTCGTCCCTTAATTCCTTATTAGGCTTTCTTCCTTGTCTTCTGTGGAGGTCTGAAGAGAGGAGGGATTATTTACACTGGTTTCGTGTAAGGATTCGATCAAAGGTAAGAGGAGGGGGGCTAAGAGGGAGTGTGGGGGTAAAGGAGAGAGTAAGGATAGGAGGAAGGGAGGAGGGGCCAAGGAGGGAGGGCATTGGGGGGCGAGGCGGCGGGGGGTGTGAAGAAGGATCAACAACAAGGGGGACATGAGAAGCAAGAGGAGGCTAATGAGGAAAATAGAGAGGTCCAAAGGGATTGGAGTCAAGGAGGGGATTCGATGAATGAGTTTGGGAATTAGATGAATGAAATAGGGGAGCACTCGAGGGGAGAGGAGTAGACAATGAGGGAGTTGAGGGAGAAGTTATTTTATTCACAGTCTTCTTTTTTGTTACTAGTTCCCATTTTGTTTCTTGAGCTTCTACTAATTTTGGTTCTTCCATTTTTGGAGATTTATTAGCGAAATTACCATACTTGCGACATACCTTGCATTTGAAAGGGATCTTCTAGTAGTCTAGTTGTTGAATATGCATCCAAATATCCACCTTGATCTTTACTGCTTCAGGGAGTCCTTTGCCTAGATTGACTTCAACGTAGATCCTTGCACATGCATGCATATTCTCCTTTGGCTTTCTTTTGTCTATGTATTTTCCCACAACATTTCCTATTACTTTTACTAACCCATCTCCCTAGCAATGAAGAGGGAGGTGAGGAAGACAAACCCAGACTGGAACAACACTTAGGAAATCCAGCTCAGGATCAAGTCCGGCGTCCACTTATTTAATTATAGACCCCTTGAATCCATGAAATAAGGCATATTCCTGAATATCATATCTTTTTCCTCTTTGGTTTCAAAATGGAATGTGAAAAAACCACTTCCATAGAATCAAATGGAGATTTTCCCATGGGTTGAGTGAGACTAGTTCCTCTCAACCCATTTTTGCACAATTTTTGGAGGGGGCCAAATGCCAGTAAACTGACCCACCAAACCTCTTTCCAATAATGAGAGAGCTGCTTGACAGGGCAAGGAGGGAGAACAATTTCAGGAATATCTTCTATTTTTTTTTACGAATTTGGAGACAGCAGAGTGAGTTCGAGGAGGACCCAATGTAGAGATAAGACTGGCAAAGGCTGAAGCAACCTTGTCTCGAGGGTGATGAGCTGAGAAATGAAGTTCAGGAGGAGGAAACCCTCCCAAAGCATACTCCGGAGGGGCGATGGTAGCAATAGGAGGCAAAGGCTATTGGAAGCTAAGCATGGGGGTGAATCGGGCAACAGAGCGTGCGATTTTTCTCATTGCATAAATTCATTGTTTGAATATATGCTATACTTAGATCATGTCGCAAAGAAGAATTTGCAGGCTCAAAAGGTTGGGGTAAATCTTGTTATCCTCCCAGGAAGAAATTCCCAATTTGCACTAATTGATTAAATCCATCTAAATTAGCATCAAAATACATGGAAAATATAATTCTCTTATTGCTCCCTTCCAACCAAATAACATTTTTTGTTATTCCGTGTGCTCTTTGAGATCCCTTATAACCTCTACTAAAAAAACTCATTTAAAACCATATATAAAAAATGTCATTCTTTACTGGACAAACATCCCAACATGTAACAACTATTAATTGCATGCAAATAAAATAAAATTAGTACTTTCACTACACGCTCATTAATATGGTTTAAGAATTCTTCTATTTGAGAAAGGTAAGCTTGGACTAATGGTATAATAATGGATTATATATAGGCTTTAACAAAGTATGAGCTCGATTAGTTTCAGACATTTCTTCTTTTCAACAATAGCACTTGTAACACTCCTTTACACTTGCTCTATTTTCCAAATTCTCTGATGCAAATAGGAGAATTAACCATAAAGTTAAGAAGAAATAATGATGGAGTACTTAGATATTGACCATTTAAGTCTTAAAAACATGAGTAAGTTAAATTCTTATGGCATACAATTACTTTCTTAAAAACGATAGAGTAATGATAGGAGGATTAGGAATAAGGAGAATGAGTATTATATGGAGGAAAACTCGATGAATTTATTACATGCAAATATAACCAAATACAAAGCACTTTATCACATATGCATGCTTTAAATGCCTTATCATTCATGTTGAAACTTAGTTATAAGGTAGGGAAATAATGTAGGTGAAATAGTTTGATAAAACACCCAACAATTGAACGGTTTCTTTTTAAAACCAAGTCATTATTTTTATTCTCTTCATAGAATAGAGTATAGGCATGGCTTCGAACAAAATTGTATTTACAACAAAATGGTTTGAGATAGAGGAAGATTGTTACAATATTAAGTGATGAAACAAGTGAATGGGGTAGACGACATGCGAAGAGTAAACAAAGATTTTTCTATGCATGTAACCTTTTTTTCTTTTACTATGTTCAATATCCCAAAATTATTTTATTCCTTTTTTGTTGAGAAAGATTAAAAATGGTATACTATAACTACAAATATGTTCCAAGATGAGGGTATATAATACATCATAACATGCACAAGGAATAGGGCACTAAAATACGCCTCAATTTTGTTTACATGTGAAGAAAAAAAAATAGTGTATTGTTGGTAGGTTGCACAAATGGTAGAAGCCTATTTCCCTTGTTTTTTGGAGAAGATATTCAATCCCAAAAAATGGTTTTAATTTATGTATATTATTAGCGCACAAAAAATAATATGGAAAATAAATGTATTATATAGGGCATCAAAACCAACACCATAACCATAACCGTGTTCTTCACTTCCCCTACTATGTATTTACTAACACAAGTTATTATAATATGTGAAAATAAAAAACATTGCAGGTGAATTTATAACAAGAATAGGGGTAAAATGTACAAGAAAACATATAATATGTGTATCTTTCAACCTCTAAGGTGGGAAAAATTTAATCTCAATAATTTCCCTTTAGTGACAGGGTATTAGCTTGTGACTTTAACTCCCTATGTCTTTTAGTCATAAAGTCAAGAATTGGATTTAGAAGCACAATGTACAAGAATTTTGAGGCCAAAAGGAAATTAAAAACTCTATATACTTCCAAACTTCACTGAAATTTCAACTACATTCAACATGAAAATTATATCCAACTATTGAGCTAGGAGGTGCATGATAGGGGAATATTGAAGTGAATGGAACTCAAACAAATCCACTGAAAAATGTGTAGTAATGAAAAGAAACTACATAAACCATATCATCTATCTATAGCAACAATAAGGCTACATATTATTACTTTGATGCTCAAGGATCTTCTTTACCACATGTTACGTTTACACACTAGCTCAACTCTTTATTTCACTTATTCATTCAATTACTAGCCCCCTAGGTATCCATCAGAATTCATTCTAAGTTAACTATTTACGAGAAAGGGTTTTTTCCATCTTTGTTATCAGGTATAGCTCTTGTGAGAATGATAAGTTACTCATATAAATCGTAACATCTTTCAAAATCACTATATGTGTGACCTACTACACTAAATGTGCCACTTTATTTCCATAAATGAAATCCACTCATTATTATGCAAAACATATGTATACCTTCATGCATATTACGTTGTGTTCTCATCCTTTGCAACATATATTTCGTGAGATTATCGTATTCTCATGCATGAACTTTAATCAAACTAAGTAATGCACAAAACAATAACTTCAACTAAAATGTTTGAAGTCAAAAGTCAATGCAACATTACATCATATGGCTATGAATGTATTAATCCAATCTCATGTTTTACTCTCGTTATAGGATATCTATATTATATACTTAAACCTTAAACCATGCTTGAGATGTCAATACCCTGTATGATATATTTATTTACTCCATGTCATACCATCAATACAATACAAGCATTAAATCCATCACTTTTTCAAGTTCATATTGATGATACTCAGAGTAGGCTCATAAAACATGTACTATGACATGCCAAGATTCATGCATGTATAAAAGATCATGTAGTATATTATGTCATGCAAGGTAATAATGAGCCTTCGTCAAAGCATTTGAAGTCTACCTCAAATATATAACTTATATAAAATATATTACTTTAAATCAAAATTGATGACTTTCCTAATGGGGCCCTATGTATTTTTTATTCTCATAACTTAGGGAAAGTGAAGAAACGATGTTTTAAACTAAGACTCGCAATTCTTTACAAGATTTTGAAATCAGTTGGGCCATATATTGGATCAAAACCTAGTATAGGCTAGGCTATGCCCCCAAATTTATAACTAGATAAAGCAGTTGCATTTGGAAACTAAATTGATTTGGTTTTTGTGGAAAGAGAAATGACTCTTGGGAATTGAAACAATTTTTCAATGCATTGGCACAATTTTGGGAAAGGAGGCATGCACACAGAAAATGTTTTTAGTGTGCAAAACCCTAAATACCTTTAAGGAGTCAGTGATGCGCCTACAAAATATGTAAATTATAAGGTTCATCAATTCACTCCTAAGCACATAAAATGATGTTTTAACCTACATTTTGCACTTAGCGGTATATTTTCCTAGATTAATGCTTTCCTAGAAGAATTCGATGTGTTTTTCATATTTTATGTGCCTTCATATATTTAGTGTGTAGGATTACAAAGATATTGAGAAAATTCAGAGGAATACAACACAGGAGATATTTTAGGGATTTGCTCCTTACAACAAGAAGACCTGAACTTGGTTAACTCAAGGAATTTAATGCTTCCTTCCATTGTTGTGATTTGGATATGGAACAAGATCCCCTTTTTTAGGATTTTTGGAGGGAGTGTATCCATCCTCCCAAGGAGGTTGCCCACTTGGTGTATAAATGAGAAGGTAAAATTGGACTAGAGAGTATCAAAATAGCGAGTAAAAGAAAGATTAGGATTTTCATATTCTCAAGCAAGTTTTGTAGTCTTGTAATGTAAGAACATATTTGCAATTATTGGAAGTAGTGCTGTATTCCAACTCTTAGCTTGGTTATTATTTAAGAACTCTAATCATCCTTGGGCTGGGCCCACCCTAGGAGCTCCAAAACCCTCTTATACTTCTATTGATATTGTGCTTTGCATTTATCTTGTTTAGCTTCTAACATTAACAATTTTGGAAGTTATATTATGGTGGTTTTGTGCATGATTAAGTAGGTGGTTCCTTGAATAATTCTTTATTGTAGGTAATTTAAGGAGGTTGACATCCTTTTTTATCAATCATAACACTTACTAATGTAGTTTTAAGTCTTTTTGTATTCCATTCCTTATGTTGTTATACATTTTCCAGTATACTATTCTGTTGCACAGTTGATTTTGTAGCTACAAGAGACAAACCAAATTTTGTTTTGTAATGATAAAGCTTAGATTAGGTTGCTTTAAGTCGTTTCAATTTGAATGGAAACACTCTCTAACATTTCCAACTCTTTCCATCACCTTAGGGTCGTGTTCTAATCATTTTATGAGTTCGCTAGACTCCTCTTGTAGAAAACATAGAATCTTGTAGTAGCCGATAAATTGTCCCCTTCTCTTGCCCAATTTAGCAATAAGAATTTAGTTTAACCTCCTTGACGTATTACAAAATGTATGGGATGTTGATGGTGGAAGTTAGAAGTATAGTGACCTCACCAAGTTTCCTATAGATTCTTTTATCAATACTTTATGAAGTGTTGTTTTTTGCAACTTAGATTTTATATTTTCAGTCCTTTATTTCCAGCATGGTTTTTTTTCATTTATTGCAAGTAGCATAGGTGTGTGTGCCTTTTAATTTTCTATAAATACATTCTTTCAATTATAATTTCATGTAGCATAACTTAGTCAGGCAACTTAACTTGGTTTTTATTCATCTAACCTTCACTCCAATACCTCCCACTTGTATGAGAATAGAAAGAGGAATAAGAAGTGTCTACCTCTATTAAGTTTGTACGAACCCAAGGTTGATAATTAAAGTTGAGACCCTTGGATTTGCAACATCATTGTTGCAACACTAAGGGCCATCACTTTTTGGCATCATTGTCAAGGAGGTGTTAAGTCTGTACTTCCTTTTTCTTTGATTAATTCACTTCTTTTATTTTATACTTTGCAAAAAGGAAAAAAAAAACATTAGCATCTTTTTAGAAAATATAAAAACACAATTTCTTTCAGGATTACTTTCTTTTATGCCTCACATAATTAGGGACAAATCAAAAACAATCTTAGCAAAACCCCTCACTTTTATTAGTATCCAACCTATCTTATTTAACTGTGAGCCTCTTACCTTATCCATAGGGACCTTTGAGGCTCTTTTGAGTGAGAAAGCAAGGATATTTTAGAAGGTTCCAAGAGGAGAAAATCCTTAAAACCCCGCCACTACTATGGCTGAAGAAAGACAACCTAAAGTGTTTATATTTCCCATTATAGAAATAGATGGAGAAGAAAAACTGAAAAATATTAACCCATATGTGCTTCCAGTACACTTCTATGGTTTAATCATAAAATATGCTAACACCTTTATAAATTTTGTTGTTGTGTGCATAACTTATGACTGCACCACATATGAGCAGAAGCTTGAGTTGTTTCCTTCCACCTTGAAGGATGTAGCCCTTTGGTGGTTCATGAGCATTGAAGGTAATAGTATCACTATTTGGGATCAAATGCAACAAGATTTTAACAATTAGTATCGAGATTATTGTAGTGCAAGGGACTCTAGAGATGATATTTTCAGAGCGATTCAAGGGGAAATTGAGGCTTTAGAGGACTATGATGAAATATTCCAGCTAAGTTACTGAAGGGCACACAATTGCATTCTGGGACGAAACTCCTTAAAAATTGCACTATTGAGGGGTTTCAGAGAAGATTTCATGGAAACTCTCAACTTATTGGCCAATGAAAATATCTACCAGTTCAGCTAAGATGAGATTAACAAGGTTTTTAAAAATCATTCGAGAGGAACTATAAAAAAGAGGTAGAGAGAGCAAAAGTTTGTTAACTCCTTCTTCTTCATATGTGCTTACTAAAAATGAAATAGGATGGATGTTAGAAGACATTACAACCAAGATATTGCACACATTTTCTATGCACATGGGTACTTTGCAGTTCAAAAGAAAGAAACAAGAAGAAGAAAAACCATTGGTTGTGCTTCACCCCCATTGCACTAAAAGACACTCTAGGAACGAATGTCCTTTGAATATCATAGAAGTTTGTTCCATACATGGAGAAAATAATTTTAGTGATAGGTGTCCATGTTTTCCAGGTTTGAAGGTTATTTACCAAGGGATGGAAGGGAAGTTGTCCTTTGTCAACTAGAAGAGACCATAAGCTCCAAGACAAGTTCAACAAGGAATGACCTTCCCTTCTCATTTCAATCCTAATTGCAATGTTCAATATCATCATTGTTGCCCTCCTCACCTTTCACCTTGGCCTATGCCCACTCCTTAGCCATATTATCCTCAACCTATATTTCTTCTCTTCCATCCATATTCCAACCAACCTCCTCAGTGGAGTAATCCACCACACGGATGGAGGCCTTAGGTGGCCCAACCACCTACTTCAATCCATCCTCCTCAACAACAACAATTATCTCAAAATTTTCCTATGAAATAACCCAGATGCCCACCCAACCAAATCCAAATCCTAATAATAAGTAGAACCAATTTGTCTATAATGGTGAGACTGCTTACCAAACCTATTTTGTAGAAATCCAATAAATAAACCTTATGTCAAAAAGGGTTCTCCCAATTGTCCACCCACCTTCTCCTAGTGAATATCCTAAGAAAGAGAATGGGTATCACGTGCCTTAGGTCATTCACAAAAAACCTCCCTATCCAGAAAGGTTGACAACCCAAAAAATACACACCCCAGAAGAGGATGAAATTCATGGAGAATTAAAAAATCTATGTGTCAAAGTTCCTCTCCTCAAAGCCATCAAGAATGTTCCCATTTATAAAAAAATTCATCAAATAAGAATGTCTCAAAAGGCCTGGAAGGAAGAATATCTCCATGGTTTGCTGATATTTCAAACTATCTAGCCACTAGTCAATTCCCTCCTCACATATCTTCAAGGAAAAAAAGAAAGATCATCATAAAAAGTGCCTCCTATACTTAGATTACGAGAAGCCTCTTCAAGTTGGGACCATATTAGATTTTAAGAAGATGTGTGGGAGGATGAAGTCTATAATATCCTCTCATCTTGTCACGATCGACCCTGTGGAGGTCATTTCACTATGAAAATAACCTATGAAATCCTACAAGCATGATATTTTTGGCCAACTATTCATAAATATGCCCAAAGATACACTGCAAAATGTGATGAATTCCATAGAATGAGGAATCCTACTTGGAAAGATGAAATGCCTCTTCAATCTCAAGTGCCTTTTAATTCATTTGAGAAATAGGGCATGGATTTCATTAGTGCTATTGATGCCCCATATAGACAAAAAAATGTACATCATTGTATGCATTGATTACCTAACTAAATGGGTTGAAATGAAAGAATTAAAGGATGCCACAAAAATGAAGGTAGTTGAGTTCTTAAGAGAAAATATTTTCTACAGGTTTGGTTTTCCAAGAGAGTTAGTAAAATATCAAGGATCCTAGTTTACCTCCAACCTTATTGAAGGGATAATGAAGCAGCATCACATTCACCATCAAAAGTCCACTCCCTACTATTCCCAAGAAAATGGGTAGGTAGAGGTCACTAACAAAGCATTGGAAAAAACTCTTATGAAGGTGATTAGTGGTAACAAGAAATACTGGGAAGAAAGGCTTGTTGAAGCCACTTAGGCATACAACACTACTTGGGAAACCACCACTAGTTTCACCCCTTATGAGCAACTCTATGGAAAGAAGGCTTTATTATCAATTGATTTTGAATACAACATGTTGAGGATGGTATCTCAAATATACATATATTTGTCCAAGGACAAGCTGATAGGATACAACAACTAAATGGATTGGATGAGTACATGATGCAAGCCTTGTTATATATTGAAGGTATTCCAACTATGAAGAAAAATATGACATGATAGATACATTAGAACTAGGGGCTTCCAAGAGGGTGATTTGGCTCTCTTGTATAACTCTAGGTTTAAGGAATTCAAAGACAAACTCATAACAAGAAGGTTGGGAGCTTACCTGGTGGAGAAATGTTATGATAATAGCTCTGTCAGAATCAGAACAATAGATGAGGAACAAAATCCAATGTTAGTAAATCGTTACAGGCTTAAGGTTTAAAAAAAGGCCCTTTCCAGGGCTAAATTCACATATTAAATAAGCAAGAATTGAATGTGATTAAAAGCATCATAGCTCCCAATCCATCTAGCCCCTAATTAGCAAAAAGAAAAAAGAGATGAAAAAATTTAAATAAATAAATAAATATAAATATAAATAAATAATAAATAGATAAAATATATATATATATATAATATATATATATATATATATATTATATATATATATATGAAGTGAAAACCTCCTTTGAGGTGCTTGAGACAAGATCATTGGCTGAAAACCTCCATGAGGCAGTCAATAATTTTGGAAAAAAAAACAAAAAGGAAAAAGAAAGTAAAAAATGGAGAAAGGGTAACAAAAGGAACATAATTTTTTTGATCTCTCACATTGGTTTTTGTGCAGGTACAACTAATCCAGGTGGATCTTTAGACACCATGGCATGAATGCTCCAAAATCAAAATTATCAGAATGATGTCGAATCAGGACCAGATCGAAGAGCTCATCTTCCTAATCATGGAGGTGCGAACGGTTTGTCAATCCGACTCCAAATGACGAAGTTATCATGAAAAGAAGGTCAACTTGATCCTTAAGAAAACAAGGTTTTTCCATAAAAAATGGACTTTAAGCCTTAAGAGGCAAATCACAATCCACATAGTCCAAAGGACGGACTTGAGGCAGGCCTTTAGGACCCCGATCAACGATCTTCGATATCGGAGTTGGGGGCAAGCAATCGGCGATGTCGGAGAGTTGTCTATGCGATCGATGATCAAATCGACAATCAGTGTCGATGAAACCTAAAGGCCAAGGATCGGGACCCCTGCGATTAGTAATTGCCGATATTTGGTGATCGGAGTGATCGGCGATCGGCTTCGGTACATGCCAATATATCAGAGAAGGACCCGGGCCAATGCTATAGTGATATGCGATGTAATCTCAGTTGTCAGATTAGGAAGCCGATCAACGACCATGATTAAATCGGCGATCGGAATGATTGGCGTTGGCGATCCCGACTTGCGATTAGGCGTGGACCCGTCAGAATAAAAGATCCGATTTTATAAAATTTGAGATCTAGGAATTCAGACTTTTTAGTGTATTCCTGGTTTTGGCCAAACCAGTTATCTGATGCGATAAGCGATTAAAACAGACCCGATAAGGTTTGTAGGGTCGATTTCAATTGTTTTGATGTCCGGCTTTAAAGGGATTTGTTGGATTTGTCAGTTTTCAATGTATTTCTATTTTAAAATAGAAAGAAGGCTATTTTCAAAGTTTTGTTGCAATGGCCAATGCTTCTAAGCAAACGACTTCTATTCTGAATAGAAACGACTCCGATTTAGATGTGGCCTTGTCCCAAACGTGTGTAAAACATGATGGGTGATACAGAGTCGAAGGGAGAGCATGGAAGGTTGTGTAGTAATGGTATGACAGAAACCCGAGGGCGGTGTGCCAGAGGAAGAGAGTCTATACCAGAGAGCCTGAGAGCCTGTGTTGGGGAATGCTAGAGAGCCATAAGGAGGCTACGCTTGACGAATAGTCACAGAATGAGGCTATGTAGAGATAGCTAGGCTGTTCTGCGAATTATGCAGGGTAACTTGAAGCCAGAGTTGTGCTTGAGATGCGAAGAGACACAAAGCTTGAACTTCAAGCAGATCCCCAGAGCTGCAGTGACCGAGCTAGATAGCCAGCAAGCTACAGAGCCAAGAGTCAGAGTAGTTCTTCTTTATGATCGATTCATCTTTTGATCAATGCTTATTTGATTGTTTCTTATGATCGATTATTCTCTGTGATCGATTCTTCTTGCAATCGATGATGTGGGATCAATGTTTTAGCGAGCTTCAACACTTTGACGGTTTGCTTCAGATGCCTGCTTCGTCATATCGCCATTCATAGTGAGGCCATGACAGATTGGGAACGGATTGTGCCTATAGAATGATGATGTGAATAGATGTTCATTGTGGATCATTTTATCCACTTCTTCATTCATATCTTCAGATGGCCCGTGGTGGTGAGAAGTATATGATTTATTCATATATTCCTTCTTTTACATTATGTTGCAAATCCTAGATTGATATTGATGCAGGATCTTCTTTAATTTCATGTTGTCATGATTCCTTGCCTCATGTTATGAGGAATCTTCATATGATGTACTTATGCTTTGAGATCCCTTATTGTATGTTTCTGAGATACTCTTGTTGTCGTTGTGCATGTGTTTTGCTTTGACATCCCTTTTGTGCCTTGTTGGCGGGATGTGCACCATGCATGTTTTGTGTCATACTAATAGGAGTTTTGATTGAGAGTTCTAGTTGTGGAATAATCTCTTAGAGCCACTCCTGCGTGAGGGCCTTCTCCCTTGAATGATTGAGACAACAAACTCTTGCGTACATCACTTTTATTGACAGAACCTAATGCAGTGACCTACAACACCTTGATTGGGGCCCAAAGACGTAGTCCCTCCTAGACGAACTCTGTTAACAACGGCTTTTGTTTTCATGTGTTGATGATTGTTATGCTCCTCTTCTTTTCTGCGTGCACTTGTATTCCTTGGTGTTCTCTTAAAAAGGGCAATTTTAACACATCACGAAAGTAAAAGGTCTTAGTAAGGTCCTTCTTCACACCTGGACCAAGATCAAGTGGTATCAGAGCAGGCCTTAACGTTGATGTGAATTGCAACATGAACAATGGAACGTGCAATGACAGCGAATGAAAGAGCCATGTGTGAGACCATGCTTAACATTTCCAAGAAGGTGGAAATTATGTATAAAACTCTACAAAAAGAAACAGAGGGAAAGGAGTAGTTACAGCTTCAGTTGAAAGACACAGAAGATTCCATGAAAGAACTGAAGCAAGACAAACATAATCTTCAAACAAAGAATGATGAATTGAAGATGCGTCTACATGAAGAAAAGGAGGAGAAGCATAGTTTGATACTACAGCTGCAAGCAAAGGACGAGGCCTTGGAAAAGCTACAGCATAACCCATGTGAGGTAAAAAGTAATTCTCCATCTTCATGTATATCTCCTGATGATGATTTTGCTGTGTTTGAAAATCATACCACTGACAGGAATTGGCTCCAAATTGCTGAAGAGAATGGGATAGGAAGGAAAAGGCTTAGGCATTAATGGCCAAGGCATTGTTAATCCCATCCAAGTAGAGGAATTACCCCGTCAGGCAGGACTTGGGTATGGTAGGAAATAAATTGGGGGATGCGATCCACCAACAACAAATGATGAGCAACCCTCATCGGTTCTTTCCAAATCGAAAGAGAAGGTAAAAGATGTTGATTTCCTTTCGATTTCATCTACTGATAGTATGATGTCTGTTGGAGATTTGGAGATCCCGATTACAGGGACAAATATGAGGCTCCTTACAAAGACAAGGCACGAGGAGAAAGAGCTTGATGCTAACCACCAAGGCATGAGCCAACCTTTGGAGGTTATGCATGAACCTCGATTTGCAGGCTCGAGGTACACCAAAGGGGAGTGCTCAAAGGTGTCAGAGTTGTCCGAGACTTCTTCAAGGAAAGAGAATGATGGGAAAACATCCCCATCATCACATGGCAGTTTCCGTTGCAGGGAGAGAGCTGAGGCAAGCTCTCATTGCCATACTGACATCAAAGATAGAAAATGGAGGTATAACCACTTTGGATCTTCGAATTTTCATTATGATCATATTGTTAATAATGAACGAAGACCAAGGCATCGAAAAACATGCACTTTTTGTGGCTTACCTAACCATACCTTTTCCAAGCGTTGGAAAAGAATGGCAGCACTCATGAGGCATGAAAGACCCTCTCAACCGCATAAAAAGAAACAAGTTAAGCAGGTATGGAGGAAGAAAACATACTGCAATCATTGCGATAGAAATGGCCATCAAAGAGCCACTTGCTGGAAGCTCCATCTAGAGCAGCGCCTTAAAGACCAAACGTCGGTTCGTGAACTAGGTAAAGCAGTTGTTAGACTAGCAAAACCACCTCAAGGAGGTGACCCATTCACAAAGATAAGTGAGAAATGGTTTCTAGACATGTTGTCATTTCATGGTCGTTCTATTGTAAATAATTTGTTGCATTTTAAAATGTAAAAGTGATGATGTGTTTTCCATCACTTGTTCAGCAATAATGATGTCTAGTCTTATTTTGAGTTGCATGTTAAACTATGAAAGTGATGTTATGTTTCCATCACTTTTCAAAGCAAAACAATAGTGTTTGGCCTTATGACTGTAAATCATGTGTTGCAGTGATGAGGTGTTTTCCATCACTTTTTGAAGCAACCATGATGGGTTGGCCTTGTTGTCACATCTGGAGTATTACGTTCATCTTATTGTAAACTTGACCACCGAGTATGAGTTATAAGCTCGTGGCAAGTATGGGACATTTGGGTCTTTAGTTGGTCATGTCAATTAAGCATGCCATTTGCAAGCAATGTACTATAGGTTGCAGAAGTAGCAGGTGTTGGTTCGTCCTTTAAGGCTCCGAAGAACAAAGGTGAAGGAGATTAAAGCAAGACCTTTTCAAGACATTTGTGATGCAGACAAGGTACAGAGAAAGATGCAGATGAATTTTTATGCTTTTAGAGGACCAAAATCTCCTCAGTGGGGTGGATTGATCCAGGGGGATCTTCATACACCATGGCATGAACACTTAAAAATCAAAGTGATTGGAATGATTTCAAATTAGGACCAGAACGAAGAGCTCATATTCCTGATCGTGGAGGTGCGAACAGTTCGTCAATCCGAGTCTAGATGATGAAGTTATCGCAAAAAGAAGGTCAGCTTGATCCTTAAGAAAATAAGGTTTTCCCATAAAAATTGGACTTTAAGCCTTAAGAGGCAAATCACAATTGGCATAATCCAAAGGGCGGACTTAAGGCAGGCCTTTAGGACCCCGATCAGCGATCTCCGATATCAGAGTTGGGGGCAAGCAATCAGCGATGTCGGAGAGTTGTCTATGCGATTGCGATCAAATCAGCGATCGGCGTCAGCGAAACCCAAAGGTCGAGGATCGGGACCCCTGCGATTAGCGATCACCGATATCAGCGATCGACGATCAACGTCGGTACATGCCAATATATCGGCAAAGGACCCCGAGCCGATGTGATAACGATATGCGATTTAATCACAACCATCGGATCAGGAAGTCGATCAATGGCCACGATTAAATTGATGATTGAAACGATTGGTGTTGGCGATCAACAATCCTAACTTGTGATTAGGCACGAACTTGACGGAATAATAGATCCGATTTTATAAAATTTGAGATCTGGGAATTCAGACTTTTTAGTGTATTCCCGGTTTCGGCCAAATCAATTATGCGATGCGATAAGCGATTAAAGCGGACCCGATAAGGTTTATAGGGCCGATTTCAACTGTTTTGAAGTCCAGCTTTAAAGGGATATGTCAGATTTGTCAATTTTCAGTGTAATTCTGTTTTAAAAAAGAAAGAAGGCTATTTCAAAATTTTGTTGCAACGATTGATGCTTTTAAGCAAACTGCTTCTATTCTGAACAAAACCGACTCCGATTTAGATGTGACCTTGTCCCAACTGTGTATAAAACACGATGGGTGATACAGAGCCGAAGGGAGAGCGCAGAAGGTTGTGTAGAAATGGTATGATAGAAAGCTCAAGGGCGGCGTGCCAGAGGAAGAGAGTCTGTACCAGAGAGCCCGAGAGCCTATGTTGGGGAATGCTAGAGAGCCTTAAGGAGGCTGCGCCCGACGAATAGTCGCAGAATGAGGCTATGTAGAGATAGCTAGACTGTTCCGCGAATTATGCAGGGTAACATGAAGCCAGAGCTGCGCTTGAGATGCGTAGAGCCATAGAGATTGAACTTCAGGCAGATCCCCAGAGCTGCAGTGACCGAGCCAGATAGCCAACAAACTACAGAGCCAAGAGTCCAAAGCAATTCTTCTTCTTTATGATCGATTCACCTTTTGACCAATGCTTCTTTGGTTGTTTCTTATGATCGATTATTCTCTGTGATCGATTCTTCTTGCAATCGATGTTTCAGCGATCTTCAGCACTTTGATAGTTTGCTTTAGATGCACGCTTTGCCATATGGCCATTCATAGTAAGGTCATGACAGATTGGGAACGGACTGTGCTTGCACAATGATGATGTGAACAGATGTTCACTCAGGATCGTGATGATGTGAACAGATGTTCACTCAGGATCGTTTTATCCACTTCTCCATTAATATCTTCAGATGGCCCGTGGTGGTGAGAGGTGTGTGATTTATTCATATATTCCTTCTTTTACATTATGCTGCAGATCCTAGATTAATATTGATGCAAGATCTTCTTTAATTTCATGTTGTCATGATTCATTGCTTCATGTTATGAGGAATCTTCATATGATGTACTTATGCTTTGAGATCCCTTATTGTATGTTTCTGGGATACTCTTGTTGTCGTTGTGCATGTGTTTTACTTTGACATCCCTTTTGTGCCTTGTTGGCGGGATGAGCACCATGCATGTTTTGTGTCATACTGATAGGAGCTTTGATTGAGAGTTTTAGTTATGGAATAATCTCTTAGAGCCACTCCTACGTGAGGCCTTCTTCCTTGTATGATCGAGACAAAAAACTCTTGTGTACATCACTTTTATTAACAACACCTAATGTAGCGGCCTACACCACCTTGATTGGGGCCCGAAGACATAGTCCCTCCTAGACGAACTTCGTTAACAACAACTTTTGTTTTCATGTGCTGATGATTGTTATGCTCCTCTTCTTTTCCGTGTGCACTTATATTCCTTGATGTTCTCTTAAAAAGGGCAATTTTAACACATCATGAAAGTAAAAGGTCTTGGTAAGGTCCTTCTTCACACCCGGACCTGGATCAACAACAAAGTCACAACAGGCTTGGTCAACAAAGAAGGGTCATCATCCACCCCATTCAATTCATCAACATAGTTTCTATTGAATGACCCAATTGAAATCTTTGCACCATTTTCCACTTCTTTACATCATCCATCTCAGATCACCCGCTTTTCATGAGTTTTCAAAATCCTTTCCATCGACATTTCCTCCTTTCCCATGAATTATAAAGCCACATATGCCACTAGAGGAGACTTTTCCATTAAGCATGAGGGGCCCCTATTCCTGCTACAAGAAACTACACAGTCCTATGGCAAGGTACAAAAACATTACAAGCCTAGCTTGTTCAACACATTAAGATGAATGGATGCCACTTTCTAGGAACCGATGAATAGATTCTAAGCAGCTATAGGATCCCCTGTAAAATTCTATAGGATAAGCTACACACTACACTCAACACCTAAAGGCACCTATAATAATAGCATACATCAACATCAAGCATCCAAAAGGTAACCATGAGGTATGAGACCCATGAACTCTCTCTTTGAATTCATTTAAGCATAGGAGAAATTACCTTTTGTGCAAAAATGGGGTCCAAATAAGTTGACCCATGTAATCTAAATGAAAACAACCAAGTCTAAACCAATAGTTAGCACTCACCTTTCTAAACAAAAAATCCCACATGTGAGGAAAAAATAAGACAAACGAGTTATTCTTTGAAAAGGTGGTCATCGTATTTTATGATAAAATAATTGACGTGGGAGTACGACCAAGGATTGCATCGAGAGTGGAGCGGTGGATGGAAAATTGAGCATTGTGTGATGAGTCCCATATCTACCACCCTGAACATTACATTATATCCCTCACTCTAGTTGTCGAGAAATCAAAACAAAAAACATTGTTCCCTCGTTGACTATTTGCATGCAAAAAATACAAGAGATATCATGAGTTTGTAGAGTGCTACAAGAAGTCACAGGTTGCAGAGTGCTACTGGAAGTTACAGGTTGCAGAGTCATATCGGAAGTTACAAGTTACAAAGTGCTATAGGAACCGCTACATGGGTTTGTTATAGGGTCACATTGATGTTTCCAACTTCTCTCTCCAAGCTCCTTACACATATGAAAAACTTCACTACCCCAAATTAACCTTTGAATTTATTACCATGAAATTGTTTGATCATGTATAACTTGTTTTGTGGTTAATTAGGCTCCCATTCTAAATAATAATTATTGTGCCCAACTGAGAGTAGAAAGGAGAGGGGTTCACCAATTTTTTTCTTATTTTTATGCTTGGTATAATGACAATGTAAACTTAAGTTTGTGCTATTCCTACCTATTCAAGAAAAACACTCCACAAAAGTGCTACAGTAGGAAACTTGTTTCGTTTAGCAGAATAAACACACCACCTTCTCTCCAAACATCCATACCCATAAAGAAAATTGTTAGCCTCACCGAGTCTTTCAGAGATATTGATGGCCAAAAATGACCCATCAACATTTGGGAAACAACTTGGTCAAAGCCTCAAATTAGTCTCTTTTTCATTTGGGTTGGTGGATGCGACTAATTTTAAATGGGTACAATTACCCTTATCCAAACTAGCCTAATATAATGTTAATCTAATCTAAACTCTAATTATATATATATATATATATATTATATATATATTATATATAATATACCGTTTGGCCACTAAAATAAGATCATGCTTGTTGCTATCAACAGGTAAAGGGAAAATACTTGCTTCTCACAACATGCTTGCAAGAGGTAGTCTTTTGTGTTAACTACAATGAGGGCTCAACTAAGCCACATGGAAATTTACTCTTAGGAAAGGAGACTTTCATAAATGCATTGAACTAATCTAAATGCAAATGCAATCTAACTTATATGCAAGACACAAAAGGAAATCCTAATCTATCTTAATCATGAAAATGATTCTTTTAATCTAATATAAATTTATTTAAGACAAGATGGTAATTGGTTGATAATTAGTTAGCAACCATTACATGCAAGTCTCATCGAATTCAATATCCAATTCATACTTATATCTGCATGAACCTGTAAAGATAGCTTTATAAGGTTTAATTATCATAAAATGAATGTAATCAACAATAGTATTAATATCAAGCATTCATACAGTAACCATGAACAAAAAAATCAAAATGAAATAAACAAGAGGAAATAACAACAATCCTACAAATTCATTCAATAGTGCAATGAAATTCAAACTTTATTATTTTCTCCAAAATGTCTTTGTATAGTTCTTTAAAATCTTGAATTTCTTCAAGAATCAATTTTACGAAAGTGCATAACCTCCACTTTTCAGAAACTCAAAACTCACCTTATTCTACATAAGAGAAATCTCTCTCTTACAATAGTATTGATAATCTCTTTGTGCAGAATCTTCCCCTATAGTTCTAGATCAAAAACCCCTTCAAATGCATATTCATGCTCCTTTTATAACCATTTGGGTTTGTTTTGCTTCTTCTTGACCTTAGGCTTCAAAATCTCCATTATTCACTTGTTGTAAAAAAATTAAGTATATCAAATATACATTAAATCTAAAATAAAATTTAAAAACTAAAAAAACAAAAACAAAATCAAAATTAATCAAACTAAAACATATTAGAGTATTTAAAAATTGAGTTACTTAAAAATAGGCTATATTAAAATAAAACTACAATTATAAAATTTAGAACAAATCTTTAACAAATTAACTATTTTTAAATTCAATATAATTGAGTTAATATATTTTAAGATGAAAAATAATAAAATATCTCTTTACTATCTACTACTAAATCTAAAGTGAAAATCTACGTTCAAAGTAATTTCATTGAAGCTACTACTATGTGAGGCATCTTGATTGGCAATGTTCGTGTGAGTGAGGACTTTGGTCCCCTAGGTTCCGCGTTCTAGTCCTCTCTCGATGAACAATGTAATCAAATGTAATATGAGTGAGGACTTTGGTCCCCTAGGTTCCGGGTTAAGTCCTCTCTGGGTGAACAATGTAATCATTTGTAATATAGCATCACCTTATAGAAAATAAAAATAAAAATTGAATTCAGGCTTCTATGATCCATATCTTATGTGTTCATAATTTTTATCAGAGATAATCACATTAGAGAAAATGTTGTGGATCTTATAGAAAATAAAAATAAAAATTGAATTCAGGCTTCTATAATCTATATCTTATGTGTTCATAAATTTTATTAGAGATAATCACATTAGAGAAAATTTTGTGGACGCCATCGTCATGATAAGATAATAAGATGGAGAATCAGATCTCGACATCAAATTAAATAGCTAGGGTAATGATGAAAAAATTACTTTTAACAACTAAAAGTCAAACATGACAAAAATTTATGTGATGATCTGTGAAAAGTTTATGAACACAAAAAAAACATTAGAGCTACTCTAATGAAGCAAAAGTAATAAATAAATAATAACCTAAAATGAAAATAAATAAAACCTAAACATATTTTGTAGAATTGATATTTTTATTTCCAATTAATGAAATCGATCCACCAATTGACATATTGGCTTTAAAGATTGGCATTCATTAACCAATTCAGTTTTGAAAATATTTTGTCCATCTACAATTTTTTCTGTTTCTTCTTCTCTCTGATTCGGGAACCACAAGTTCCCTCAATATGTACCTTATCAGGTTTTTTTGCTTATATTACCTCAATATATATATACTGCTTTTTCTTCTGAAAAACATTGTAATGAATTTGACCCTATGGAGCAATTGAAAATTTCCATTGAATTATCATCTTTCACACAAAATTTTTAACATGTCTATTTTAATTATTATGCCAATAGGCATTCCTTTTTAATCATTTCACTTTCCAGGTTCGTCTACCCATCTCATCTGCTTGTGACATCTGTCATCTGCTCTTCTACGGGATTAAATGACAGTCTGTTTGATTCAATTTAACGGTGGCGAAATTCTCCGCATGCAGTGGTGCAACCGGAGCATCAGGCGTAGGATCTTGTGAAAGAGTTCCTGGGATGGAAAGCATCTTTTTGTGATCAATTGTCTGATCAAACCATCTATTTGATTGATCGAAACAACCCAAATTGTGCAGGACTACAATTGACGATAAAGTATATGTGCCAAAAGAATAGGAAAATGAGATATTTGGCGACAGATTGCCTCCTTTGAGTAAACCCCTTGCCGACTTCTGATGTTCTCGGTGTTCCAAAGTTCTTCGGCAATTTCCTTGGAAAGCAACTTTCAACCTCAGTAAGTTTGCGCAGATGGCATTTTAACCTCAGCTAACTATCTTCTCGGCCTCCAAGAAACAACAATTCCTTTATGGAGCAAGATCTCAAGGAACTCTCTAAATAAACAACTTCATGACTTAAGCACAAGATCGATCGCTTTGTGAGTATGTAATTGCTAAAAAAAAATGCGAGCAAATTCTTCACATTCATAATTCGAAAACCAGGAGCTACCCTTCTGCCCTTTGATCAGTCTTCAATCAATTTTTCCAACGAAGACTGACATTTGTCTTTACACCAGCAAGATTTT
The DNA here is from genome assembly GCA_000404065.3 of Pinus taeda. Taxonomy (NCBI): domain Eukaryota; kingdom Viridiplantae; phylum Streptophyta; class Pinopsida; order Pinales; family Pinaceae; genus Pinus; species Pinus taeda. The sequence goes on from APFE031573558.1 coordinate 97,026, forward strand.
GATATTAATTTCAACATTTTCATCCTTCTATTTATCAATTCCAAACCCTCCTGCCAACAAAAAAAAATTTACCCCAACTTTAAAGCTCTGGATTAAAAAAAAAACCTTCAACTAAAAAAATACACCTCAATTTCAATACCCAGACCTCCGCCCAATAAAAAAGTGATTCAAGTTTAATGCCCACATTGAGAAACCTTCCCAACTACAAATTTGACTAGACAACAATACCTCACATGGAGAAACCCTCCCCCAACTATAATTTCACCTTAACTATAGTACCCTATTCTCTGAATTGACCCCAAAAACATTTCTGCAGACTTTTCAAGCTGCCAATTTTGGGCAAAATGCATAGAACTTCACCTTAAATATCCTTTAAATAAAGTCCCGTCAGTGGAATTTTCTAAAAAAAAAATGGTACGAGATTGACGTCTTCCAGAGTTGTCACAGTGTTGTTAAGATATAGGAATGAACCATGAGTTGCTCTGGAGTTTTTCTATGGGTAGGAAAAAAACTAGGATTTCAACACACAATTGAATCATATTGTGCTACAATCGATATCGTGAGAAAAAGTGGAATGTGAGCTTATGCCTAGGCTTTGCTTCAGCGCCTTGTGATGGAGAAGGGTAAGAATTTAGTGTTGGAAACCGTTCAGTATTTGATGAATCAATATCAGATTCAATGCTTTTGGATATGCTGATTGATTTGTTAACCAAGGCTAAGATGTTTGGTGAGGCTATTGCATTGTTCTTTCAATATCCTTTCAGAAGCAGATTCAACATACAACAATGGTTTTCTTGCAGAAAACAATGAAGGATTTCAAATCCGTGAACTTGATACAAAAGACAATGATAACGGTAACAATCTTTATGATGTGGGTTTGGTGTTGAATGCCTCCAGTAAGAGAACATAAAAGAAGCCTTCAAGCTTAAATGCATTTGATATCAATTCTCTTTCACGAGGCTTTGATCTATCAAATTTGTTTGGTTCGGCGCTGCTTTGAAGAATCTTCCATAAGTTTCATGATTTGTTACATCATGGATGATTCATTATTATACTAACCTAAGTTTTGTAATGTTGGTGGTCCATGCCAGAAGCTTCATTATTTGTTACATAGTGGAAGATTCATTATTATACTGACCTAAGTTTTGTAATGTTGGTGGTTCATGGGACATTAGCAGCTAAAATCACTCCACATTCCATGTGTCGTTTGGCATGTGTCAGGTTGTATAGTATTTTCTAGATACATACATCACCATCCACTATAAAGAAAAAGATACAACCTCACAATTTCATAAATAACCATAAATAAAACTGAAATAACACACTTATTATATTTGGTTTTTGAATGCATTAATCACATTTATTAGATATTTATGGGAAATTTTGTATTATTCAATAACATTTTCTATACTAAAAGTTTATAAAACTTATGTTTAAAAAGTATACAATCATTCAAAAATTTCTAATTATTTTATAAGAACGTAAAAAAATAATTTCACTTTAATTAAAATTTTCATTTAAAACATGTAAAAATAAAATATTAAATAATCATGTAATAAATATTTTATAGGATGCTTTGCTTTATTCAATAATATGTTGTTTATAAAGTCTCTATTTAAATGGTATGGTTCGAATTAATTAGTGTGCGTGAGGTGCGCCCAATGTGGAAGAGGTGTTGTCTTGTCATGTTATGTAAACTTTTTACTTTGTCAAATAAAATAAAATAAGACAATTATAATTATATTTATTAATAAAATTAAAATTGCCCTACCTTAAACATTTTTACTTGCTCAAAAATAAATAAAGAAAATTAAAAATAACTCTACATTAAAACAAAAATAATAAGGTAAACTTGACTTGATCAAGATAGTCGTGGTTTTTAAGTTCCACGTTGATGAGAACCCATGGTATTCATGTGGAATATAGCCTTGTATTGGAAGGTTCCTTCATTTCTGAAGTAATCTTCAGTAGATCATAACATATGTTATCACTCCTCCAAATCTCCAAGGCTGAGGGAGAGTCCCGCTGAAGAGGTAACCACAAACCAATCTTTTAGCTTGGTAGCTAGCCCTACCAAGTCAGAGTGGGCTCTCTCCAAGGGATCACAACCAAGAGGGCTGGATAGATTAGGGTTTTAGGCTAGATGTAAAGTGCAAAGGGTTGTTTGATTTGATTTTGGTTGGGTTGTTGGAAGAGGATTAGGTCAAAAAGACTAGGTCATGGCAAATGAGGGTATGATTGCAGACATCTGATGGAGCAAGGAAGGTAGGCACTCAAACACTTTAAGGTTATGAAATGAGATGGATAAGACTGGTGAGCTACTAGAAAGAGCAAGACAAGCATGTATTCTTTCTAAACTGAAGAAACATGGACAAACTATGTAGATTTCCCCAAAACAGAGCATATAAAATGTATTCTGCTTATCAACTTGAAAATCAATATATCATAAAAGTGAAATCCAATATGGGAGTATAAAAAATTCAAGCATATGCAACATAAGAAGAAACTAAGTCAAAATTCCATACCACAGATATTCCACCAAAATAGTTGCAACTCATTCATTAAATTCTGCCAAATACTGATTACACTAGTGTCCCTGATCAATAGCCAAACATCCAACTGATTCCAACCTGTGAAATGACTAAAAAATTACATAATATAGGCCTAAAAACAACTCATCCTAGCCTTGGGGTTGAATTCATGAGAGGAGGAGCAGTTGCAAGAAAAGCTAAATTGATCGTTGCAATATAGGGTGGTCAAAGTGACTCATCCCTAACTTAAGCAAACTGATTCATTACATGCCATGCAAGCCATTTAACTAATGTATTTACCCTAGATAACAGTAGAAGACATGATAATTACATCATATTGATCAATTACATGAGTAAAACATCAATTTCCCCTAGGTGAAAGCCAATTTAGAGTGAAACAGTGAAAATTGCAGAAGATTGTCAAATGCGCCCTTGAACTATCAAACGCGCCATTTCAGTGTCAAACATGCCCTTCAAGTTCAAGGCTGCTTTTGGGTGCCTTCCCGATGTCCAAATTTGCTCCAAGATAGCTCGTTGGAAGTCCCTTCGAGTCTACTTTCCAAATATGCCTTCATTTTTCCAATTTGGAGGTCATTTGCCCTTTCAAAATTCCAATCTCCCAAGAATGATAAACGCACAGGGACCAGGGCAAAAAAGGGGCAGAAAGGTGGTTTTTTGATGGTTTTTTACCCTTTTCGCTGACCAGTGTTCCTCCAAATGCTTAGAAAATACACAGGGTGCATGTCTTCATCATTATGAATCCAAAAATGCTGACTATTTTCTCATTGGATGCCCCAAAAAAGAGCATAGCGCCAAAGGTGTTGTGCGTTTGACTGTTTCACTATGCAAAAGATACTTCAGAAAACACAGAAAATCATAACTTGCAAAATTTTTTCAAAAATGATCAAAATTGGCGCGCTGATAGCGGATCATATATTTGAGGCATGGAGTGATGCCTTGGTAATAATATCTAGCGTCCTTTTCTCCTCTTGCGTGGTCAAGGCTTCAATTTTTGCATGGGCTCTTTTGAGTTTGTCTCTTGCAATTTTGTTTCTCATGGCATAGTACTTTGCCATCCTTCTCTAAATCTCAACATGCCTATTGGCCTTGTCTAAGAGGCTCTAAAGATGACCATTTACCCTCTCGAGTCAAAGTTCCCAGTTCTCATTTACCATTTTGGCAATTGCTCATTCAAGGTGAGTTCATTGGCTAGTTTTGCTTCCCTTTGCCTTTCTAGCTCCAAAGCTCTCTTTAGGACTCTAGTCCTTGGCCTTCTTCTCGGTACCTATTCATCAAGCTATTCACCATAGTGTCCATATGCCTCATCAAGTAAGGCCTTAGCCTTTTTAGTCTCTCTCTTTTCTTTTCTGAGCTGAATCTCCATAAGCTCATGTTTGACGTCAAAATGCCTGTTCTCCTCCTCATAGTATGAAATAATGCATGTGGCCTTTACAAGTTGACCTAGAGCTCTCCTATGAGTGCATTCTTCTCCTTGATGACAATGGCCATGTTCTCACTGTCATCATGTTCATCTGAGTCAACTAACTGAAACTCATGCTCTATCTCATGGAGGTCTTCCTGCTGCTGGATCTCTACCTCTATAACCTTTTTCCTTACTCTTATGTACCTACTTTGCCGATGAAGAAGGCACAGCCCCTCCCACAATCTGTGGGGAAAACACTTGCCTATGCCCTCTTTGATTAATATGTGTCAAGGTACCCAGACCAACCCCTTTAGGCTTGCTGCTCTCACCATGATCAATATGCTCTTGCCCACTACCTTCATCTCTGCCAAGTGAATGAATAGACTCATCAGATGAAGATGGATGATGTATGGGCTGAGGTGGAGGTGGATGGGTGAGAAGATGAAGGTGCTTCTTGGCCATGTTGAATAGGTGGGACTGTGAAAATCTCATTGGATATGAAAGTGTTCCATGCAATGTTAAGCTAATCAAGGTGGTGTAGGACTATCATCATGATGAAAGAGAGGTGAAAGATACTATGCATTTGATGATCATAATCCTTCCTTCGGGCAATGAATGACATCTTGTCAATGTCTCGGTGAAGATAGTAGGGCAGATTGAGCATTTTGACTCTTGTGAAATGCATGAGTAACCGAATATGACAGGAATAAAGTCTACAAAACCTACCTTCACATGTGAAGTACTTCATGATGATTTTTCTCATGGGAACATATCTGTCTAGGAGGTAAAAGAAAGGAAAAATCCTCTTTCTCTCATTATTGTAACTTGGTTTAAGATATGGCTCATAATAGAAATGATCCAATTCTCCTTGTTTAAACCATTTTTCTTCAATATTTGGGATTCCAGTGGCAGCTGATATGATAGCAAGAGATATAGTGAAAGTGACACCAGCAAGGGTTGCCTGGTTTTCATAGAGGTTGGTGATGAATAATCTGGTCAACTCATGATGATGTTGGATCCTTTCTACTTTCTCACAAAACTCAAAACAACCCATATGTTTAATTCTTGCCACAGTAATGGGAGATGCCATGGGTTCTCTGGTGTTGGTTGGCTCATCTCTGATGATTCTCCCTCCTTTATTATATTGCTTCCTCCCTTGTCTTTCTTCCTCACTTTGACTTCTGTGCTCTTCTTCTGCCATGAGTTTTTGCTGTCAAAACCCTAGGGAGATGATAAAATGGACTACGGGTGTGGGAAATATGGAATAATGTGAGGAGATTTGATGAGGAGGGAAAGGGGATGTGTGGTATAAGGGAGGTGATAGGGGGTAGTATTTAAGTGGTGGGAGTGGTATGAAATGCTAAGAAATGTGATTTAAGAGTAAAAATATGTTACTAGGGTTTTGAGTTGACTAATGACAACAAATGACTATGAAACCCTATGTAGATCAACAATGGAGGGGAGGAGTGAATGTATTACCCACCTACCTCATTTACTGGAGCATTTGGTGACAATTTTTGAAGCTTGGAGAAAATGGAGGACGTTCTCAACAATTTCTGGTCTTCCCGAGCAAACACGCAGCGACCTAGCTAAATGCGCCCTTGAGCTACAGGTGCATAGCGCCGTTAGAAAATGCATTGGATTTTCTAGAAAATGTGCAGGGACCAGGCCAAACGCACCCTCTGGCCCTGTTTTGCCTAATTTTACTTGAAATCCGAAAATCTTCTTTGCTGAGGAGGTTTAAAAGTGTAGGAGTGCAAATGAAGGTTGCATAAATGTCTTGAGAGATTTTATACTTGAATGAGTTTTTATTTATGAGTTGCACACCCATTTTCTAATATTTCATGTCACTTTTCAAACTTTCATACTAATGTTTTTTTTTTTTTTACTTTCTGACCTTTTTTCCTTTGACAGGTGGATGATGCTTTGGCAATCTTGATTTTGATCTTTGTTTGGATACTATTGGCAATGGAATTGAGCAGACAACTAAAATAGTGATTTATTACATATAATAGACTTAAAATTACATAAATAAAAATAAAATTTATTACATCTGTTTTGAAGTAAAAATTTACAGACCAGAAAAAATTTCCTTTTTGAAATCAAATTTGGGGCTTTACGTAACCATGGTTACATGCTTGTAAACCTTTATTTAACTAAAAATAAATTATTTGCTTCACTCTCATATTTGCTGACCTTATGCAGTGAGATGGTGATTTATTGGACCTCGGGAAAATAAAACCTAGGTGACCTAATGGAACCTTAAATGACTGAACTTCAGGTGGACTTGACTGATATAAAACATGATGAAATGAGCCTTCGTGGCCAATGGATGCCCAGTAAGACACATGAAGGTGGGCCAGAAAATACAAATTTTTGAGAGGGGAGAGTGATTTTTTATTTTGGGCTACCATCAATGAGAAATTTTTTGCATGATGACCTAAGTGGAATGCAAAAAAAATTCAAACGGGACACCAATATGATATAAAAGAGGGATTTTGATCACTAATGGTAGTATGAAAATACCGACTCTAACATTGGCCTTATTTGGGGATGGCAAATCCTTGGAGGTGCCAAGAACACCATAAACCAAGTAGCCTTACCATATGGGCCAATACGGTCAAAAATTCGAAACTGACTCGAAACTGACTTACATGACTAAGGACTAAATATTAAAATAGTAGAAAATCAGTGAAGCTCCATGGCCTTCACTTCGGACTTTGAACTCCAATGATCTTCAACTTCATGCTTGCAGAAAATTTAAAATGTATGTACAATGAAGCCAGGACAATTCAGAAAAGATAATGTTTCAGGAGCCTACCATTGACTGGTCCTCCTAAGCATGGTTCTCCATTCATCTCCTCCAACAAGAAAGCATTTTGTCCCCAGAAAGCTGAAATCTGATAAGGGCCTTTCCATAAATTCTCGAATTTGCCATGCTTACCCTTGTCCTCCTTTCTAGCATCCCAACGAAGTGCCACACCTCTTATTTTGAAATCATATTCCTTTGTTTTCCAATCATAGATCCTCTTTATCTTCTCATGAAGCTTGGAAGTGTTATGAAATACCTCTTCCCGTGTCTGCTCTAAGTGAATCATTTGATTGATCCGATGTTGCATATCATTCTCTTCACTTCCCGCTTCTTGTAACAATTTGATGATCGGGACTACTAATGATGTAGGAAAAACAATATCTACTCCATACACAATCTGAAAAGGAGAAAGCCCCAGAGATTTCTTACTACTCACTCGATCTGCCCACAATGCATTGATCCGCTTTTTGTGCCAATTCTTTTTGTTGGCCTCCAACAGTTTCTTGATGATGTTGATTAAGGTTTATTGGAGGACTCCGCCAAACCATTCCTTGTGAATAGTATGTTGTAGAATGTCCCAACTTTATGTTGTACTTGTCACAAAACTCAACCATCTTTTTGGACTTGAATGTTGTCGTGTTGTCTGTGATAATCTTATGAGGACAACCAAAACGTGACAAGATATTAGTTTCTAAAAACAGAATGATAACTGAATCAGTTTCTTGCATGTTTAGAATCGCTTCGATCCACTTTGTGAAGTAGTCCGTATCTATCAATATCCACTTGTGTTTTGCGGATGATGATGGATTGATCTCACCTATGAAATCTAAGCCCCACTGCTGAAAAGGTGCATTAACTAATATTGGTTGTAGAGGTAAAGGAAGAAGCTTTCTTTTACCTTGGAAAACTTAGACACTCATGACAACTCATCACTGCCTTGATATCTGCAAAAAGTGTAGGCCAATAGTAACCCACTCTCAGTACTTTGTTGGCCGTAGCCTTCCAATACAAGTGACCCCCACAATCTCCTTTGTGGAAGTCATTTATTACTTCTTTGGACTCATCTTCAGTCAAATAGTTTAGCAATACACCTCAAGGTTCTTTCCAATAAAGTGCATTGTTCATGATACAATATTTAGAAGCCTTCAACTTCAGTGATCTGGTCTTAGCCTTAGACATGCCTGGAGGGGGATTCAGATGCTGAAGTACATAAATAATATTAGAATATCATGGAGATAAAAAAAAAGATTTCACATACCTGAATGAGATCCACTTCTTCTTGATTGTCCGATAATGCTGCCACAAGGTTGATGTCTAGAGCGTGAAGGTTTGACTCGATCATGAGTTTGGCTAAGCCTCAACCCTTGATAAACTTTGTAGGCCTGATCTCAGGATCATATTCTAACAGTGCTGCTATCCATCTACCTCTCCTACCTTCCGGGTCATTCTGCACAAGGACTTCTTTTACCACTGCATTAGGCACATACGCAAGAATATGTGAATGTAAGATGTAAACTCTAAAATCTTTGATTTCCTTTACCAAAGCTAAGGCCTATTTCTCAATGATATTGTACTTAAGAGCTACATCCCTGATGTTGTGACTGAAAAATGCAATTGGAAACTTGGTTTTATCCCTTTTTTGCATTAGTACCGCTGCCATAGTATGCTCGGAAGCAAATGAAAATATGATAAAATCATCGGTATAATTAGGACTAATCAAATTAGGGGCAGTAGTTAAGGCAAGCTTGACCGCATGAAAGGACTTACAAGCTTCTTCATAGCATTTTACCTCATTATCCTTTTTCAACATATTGGTCATTTCTCTAAGATGTTCAGCCAAATTAGGAATAAAAATTCATAAGAAATTCATCGTACCATTGAAATATTGGATTTCCTTTTTCCTGCAAGGAAAATCAATTTGTTGAATGGCTTCTACTCTTGAAGGGTCGATTTGGATGCCGTCTTTCAAAATGATGCGGCCAAGGAGTTTGCATTCCTCCATAACAAAAATACTTTTCTTTGGATTGAGAGAGATTCTGAACTTTCTACACTTCTGAAAAATGATACTTAAATGATGCAAATGTTCATCATCTGAATGTGAAAATACGGTTACATCATCTAAGTATACAACCAGGAAAACATATTTTTTGTCTGAAAATGCTATGTCCATGGCATGTTGAAAAGTGGCCCCTGCATTTTTGAGACCAAATGGAATCTTAGCATATTTGAATGTGCCCCAAGGTGTGGTGAATGTCATCTTAGCCTGGCTGTCCTCATGCACTAAAACTTGATTGTAACTAGAATAGCCATCCAAAAGTGAAAGTCGGGAAGTGCCAACAACTCTTTGAAGAATATGGTCCATTTTTGGAGGTGGGTAATTGTCTTTCAGAGACACTTTGTTCAAGTTTTTGAAGTCTATGGAAAGCCTTATCTCCCCATTATTCTTTATCACTGGAACTAGATTTGATATCCAGTCGAAAAATTTGATCGGAACAATGATTCTTGCCTTGTAAAGTCTATTAACTTCTATTTCTATGGATGGCAACAATCTTGGATTGGTCCTTAGCTTTTTCCTAAAGGGCTTTTGATTAGGCTTAATTGGAATTGTGTGCTGAATTATCTTCTTATCGTACTCCTTCAAATCTGCATAATCCCAAGCAAAGACATAAGAAAATTCAGACAATAAAAAAATGTATTTCTGTTTTGATTCGGGAGATAATGATTTGGACAGCTTGATCATTTTTGGTTTATCTGTTGTTTCGATGTTCATGTATTCGACACATTTTCTGTAGGAACCAATGTAGGCTTCCTTGCTACATCATCTTGATCAAACAAGTCTTCCAAAGGCATGAGACCTTTCGGAATATTGTTATCTTTCAGCTGTAGTATATCAACCTGAGCTACCTCGATGACTTGATCATCTTCATCATAGACTTCATCCATAGAACAATTTTCAAACTCTCCTTCACTCTAAAGAAAGTTATTCAACTATTTGTCATCCTAGAATACTTGCCAATATCGCAAGTTATCAGGAACTGAGGGCCGATGCTTCACATGAATCTCAAATTTCTTATTAGAAAAAATTGGAATTTTAAAATTACTTGCAGTTGTAGCCAATGGATCCACCATAATATTTTGAGTCCTTGGTACAATTGAAAGTGTATATTTGGGAAAAATTCTAAGAATATCTAAAACTGCATTTCTATATTGTTTCATTCGTGGATGGTGAGCTTGATATTCACCTTTAACTTGCTTGATTACAAGTTCTGAATCACCATACACGAAAATTCTGCAGGCACCTAACCTCTTCAAGATCTTCAAACCTGTGATCAATGCTTCATACTCTACCTCATTGTTAGTGCAATCAAAAACTAACTTATATGAGCACAATCTAATATGCTGAGGGAGATTAGCTTGTTGATGATGATGTGGACATCGAATCCAAATACCAATACTTGCTCCGTCTTTCCCAAGGGCACCATCAAAGTCCATGGTCCAAAGGCTATTTTCCTCCTCCAAGAGTTGTTTGTCTTTTTGTTGTTTTGGGTCAATTTTTTGAACTTTCACTTCAGATTCTTCGGAATTTTCCATTACCTTTTCTAATGACTGATCTGAACCTTTTTCTGCCTTGTCTGACGATTTTCGGATGAGTTTGGCAGTGCTTCTCTTTCTTGGTCTGAAACTATCCTTATAGTGTTGAAAATATCTGGTACATCTTTAATTTTTACAAACTGACTATCTACATCATTCAATCCACTACCATTATACAAAATACATGATTCTAAATCTGTATGTACAACATTTATGGGATGATTGTTGGGTTTCTCCTTGCTAGTTATCATAAGCTTCATTTTGTTTTCTCAGTACAACTTTCTCAATTGCCCAAAAACGGGGATGGTAACATAGGAGAAGTCTAATTGCAGTGTGCCTCTTAATTTTTCTCCCCAAGATCTCAACAATAACATGCCAAACCATGGTGGTATATCGGCTACCACCACATCCATTAAAATATTCTTGGCAGGGATTTGATCTAGAGATACCACCAAGTCTTTAATTATACCAAGACAGCAGACCTTTCCGAAATCAAAAGAATACAAGTCATGATACTCACGAGTTATATCTAGACCCAACCTTTCCATGATGGATTTTGGCATTAAGTTATGAGAGGCTCCGAAGTCAAGCATGGAGTTGTGAATAATAAATTGGTGAATTCTCAAACTGAGATAAAACGGAGGAACATCACTATCACCTCACTAACCATCTATGGCTGGACCAAAAATCAATTCAGGTTGGTCATTTTCAATATTAACCATGTCAGAAGTACGATCAACTTTAAGCATTTTAATTATATCGGACTTGTAATGGCTATTTTTGACAATTTCAGTGAGAGGGATTGATACTTTCAACTTTGATATTTCAGTTTCTATATTGAAAGAGCTAGTTTTATATACCTCTTTTTCGACATTGTCTCTCTTCTCAGGCAGATCTCTCGGTATCTAATCCTTCCTTTGGCTGTCATGATCCTTGTTCAGACTGCTTGTAGATGGCTGTTTTGCTCTGATTTGATCGGTTGTTGCCATCTCCTTACCTTTTCTTTGACTTCCTTGAGGATTTCATTTCTGTTGGCTGTCTTTCTGTTGTGATGCCATTTTCTGAGTGATTGGGACATCTCTATTCCTCGAAGAATATTGATTCTGCTAAGAACTGAGAGAATTCAAATATCCTCTTTGATAATCATTGGTTTGGTTTTCCAATGCATTGTCACTTGCGAGTATGTAGTCATCATATTTAGGCTCCTCCACTTTCTCGACATATTTCTCATCTTTAGTCAAGAAAATGGGATGGTGATCTTCCCTAAAGAAGTGATTTCCCTCAACAATCGGTTATGTTTCATCATCATATTCTACTTGAGCATAATTCTGCTACAACGATGTCCGAATAGGTTGCTGAGATGTCTATGCTTCAGAAGCCTTCTGCTCTCTTTGTTTATCCTGTACTGAGGTTGTTGTTGATTTCTGAAGTTAGGATTTCTAACTTGTGGCTCTGGAGATCTAGCTGAATTTATCATCAGGTTGGCCATTCTATCCATGGTTTTGATTAATGCATCTAGTTTCAGATTAGTGGAAGTAGAAGGTTCTTCTTTGATTGTCACTCTCTTTTCCGGTTTCTCATGTTTCCACTGAGACTTCTTAATCATCAAGTTTGCTTCCACACTTACCACATTGTTCTACATATCTTCGAGAGTTGTGGGATCCCTTTCCCTCAACTGATAGGCTATCTCTAGATCAAAAGCATCCGAGTAATGCTGAAGTTCCAAATCAGGTGGAGGTTTCATGTTGTCCGAAATAGAATTGTAGACCTGATTAAACCTTATAGTGAATTCCTGAACCGTCTCATTACGATCCCTCTTCAAGGTGTTTTAGTCCGCCAAGGTCTGCAATGGATTCTTATTTTCCCACCATCTGGATAAAAACAACTCATTAAGTCTGGCTGAAGAATTAATATATCCTATTGCCAAACCATGAAACCATTTTTTCACGTCTCCCAAAAAATTTTGAGCTATCAATCTCATTTTAGCATCATCTTCATCGACTTCCTCTAAGTCAATGAAATCAACCATCTTATCAATATGTTGTTGCATTCTTACTCCTGGGCTTCCATCAAACAGAGGAAGCCTTTGGCCATAGGTCTGAGGTAATGCTTCCAACTGACCAGGTAACACCAAAGGTGCAAATCTCACCATAATCCCGAAGAATAGTGGATGGGAACTGCAATGGGTTGAGTTGGTTGAGATGAAGATGGAGGAGGTGAAGTGGATGCTTTTGGAGATGTAGTAGTGGGTATGGCAGAAGATAAGAGCTCAAGTTGATATTGAATATAGGCATTTTCAACAGTGATTTGTAATTGATCGGCTAGGCTCTGAAGTTTCTCAAAGTTAGACCAAACCTCATGCTCAAGTTTTGCAAACTGAGAGACAGATGAAGGTTGGTTAAACAAAGATTTCGAGGTAGGAAGATATGAGTCAAAGTTTATGGGATCAAAAACTTCTTCGGTAAGACAAGACTCGGATTTTGAATGAAATATAATGTCAATAGGTATATCCTCAATACTATGCATTTGATATGGCAAGGAAGTGATCCTTTCCAATTTTATGGTTTTAGTCTCGAGGAAAGGGACTTTAGACTTTCTTAACATTCTTTCAGGATTGTCAACTGGAGAAGGAGGATTTGGGTCAGGGTTTGACATGGTATATCTTTTCGAAGTCAGAATCTTAACAGGGTCACAAACTATATGAGGTAAAAGACCTAATATTTTGAGCTGAACAGAGATATTTTCAATGGAAAGTCATCAATAGTGCATCTAAAATTGGTAATGAATGAGAGCTTACCAATGAAATGGAGTCTGAACGAACTTGTGATTTCTAACATTCTTCGTTTCTTCAACTAAATCAACTAGATCAGGATGCAGAATTTGTCTTCGTTGTCTCCTCAAGACCAGCTTCTACAATCTTGACATTGCAATTACTAAATCAACCTTTGTAAAGCTTAGTCCCATCATCCAAAGGACCAAACTTCAATGAGAACTAGTCGTACACCCAACGAAAATGAACCTTTTGTTCCCCGGCAACGATGCCAGTATGTTATCGCTCCTCCGGATCTCCAAGGTTGATGAAGAGTCTAGCTGAGGTAACCACAAACCAAACTTTTAGCATGGTAGCCAGCCCTACCAAGCCGGAGAGGGCTCTCTCCAAGGGATCACAACCAAGAGGGATGGATAGATTAGGGTTTTAGGCTAGATGTAAAGTGTAGAGGGTTGTTTGATTTGATTTTGGTTGGTTTGTTGGAAGAGGATTAAGTCAAAAAGACTAGGTTAGGGAAAATGAGGGTATAATTGCAGACATCTAATGGAGCAAGGTATGTAGGCACTCAAACACTTTAAGATTATGAAATGAGAGGGATAAGACTAGTGAGGTGCTAGAAAGAGCAAGACAAGCATGTATTCTTTCTAAATTGAAGAAACATGGACAAACTATGTAGATTTCCCCAAAACAGAGCATATAAAATGTATTCTGCTTATCAACTTGGAAATCAACATATCATAGAAGTGAAATGCAATATTGGAGTACAAAACATTTAAACATATACAAAATAAAAAGAAACTAAATCAAAATTCCATACCACAGGTATTCCACCAAAATCGCTGCAACTCATTCATTAAAAATTTTGCCAAATACTGATTACACTAGTGTCTCTGATCAATAGCCAAACATCCAACTGATTCCAACCTGTGAAATGAATAAGAAAATACATAATATAGGCCTCAAAACAACTCATCCTAGCCGCAAGGGTCGAATCCATGAGAGGAGAAGCAATTGCAAGAAAAGCTGAACTGATAGCTGGAATATAGCGTGGTCAAAGTGACTCATCCATAACTTAAGCAAACTGATTCATTACATGCCATGTAGGCCATTTAACTAATGTATTTACCCTAGATAATAGTAAAAAACATAATAATTGCATCATCTTGATCAATTACATGAGTAAAACATCAATTTACCCTAGGTGAAAGTCAATTTTGCGTGAAACAATGAAAATTGCAGAACACTGTCAAACACAACCTTGAACTGTCAAACACGCCCTTTAAGTTCAGGGATGCTTTTGGGTGCCTTCCCAGTGTCCAAAGTTTCTCCAAGATAGCTCGATGGAAAGCCCTTCGAGTCTAATTTCCATATATGCCTTCAGTCTTAAATGTGGAGGTCATTTTCCCTATAAAAATTACAATCTCCCAAGACTGGTAAACGCGCATCGACTAGGCCAAAAAGGAGGCAGAAAGGTGGTTTTATTTTTATATGGATTTTTACCCTTTTGGCTAACCAGATTTCCTCCAAATGCTTAGAAAATGCACAAGGTACATTTCCTCATTACTCTGAATCCAAAAATGCTGACCATTTGCTCATTGGATGCCCCAAAAAATAGCGCAGCACCCAAAGGTGTTGTGCCTTTAACCATTTCACTGTGCTAAAAATACTTCAAAAAACATAGAAAACCATAACTTGCAAAATCTGTTAAAAAATGGTCAAAATTGGTGGGCTAATAGCTGATCATATATTTGAGGCATGGCGTGATGCCTCGGAAAGAATATCTAGCCTCCTTTTCTCCTCTTTCTTGGTCAAGGCTTCAATTTTTGCATGGGCTCTTTTAAATTTGGCTCTTGCAATTTTGTTTCTCATGGCATAGTACTTTTCCATGCTTCTCTGAATCTCAACATCCCTATTGACCTTGTCTATGAGGACAAGATTACCATTTACCCTCTCGAGCCAATGTTCCCAGTTCTCATTTACTATTTTGGAAAATTTCTCATTCAAGGTGAGCTCATTGGCTAGTTCTGCCTCCCTTTGGCTTTCTAGCTCCAAGCTCTCTTTAGGCCTCTAATAATTGGCCTTCTTCTCGGTACCTGTTCATCAAGTTGTTCACCATACAGTCCATATGCCTCATCAAGTAAGGCCTTATCCTTTTCAGCCTCTCTCTTTTCTTTTTTGAGCTGAATTTCCATAAGCTCATGTTTGACCTCAAAGCGCATGTTCTCCTGCTCATAGTATGAAATAATGTATTTGGCCCTTTGCAAGTTGACCTAGAGCTCTCCTATGAGTGCATTCTTCTCCTTGATGACAATGGCTGTGTTCTCACTATCATCATGTTCATCTAAGTCAACAAACTGAAAATCATGCTCTATCTCATGGAGGTCTTCCTGCTACTAGATCTCTGCTGCTATAACCTTTTCCTTACCCCTTTGTACCTGCTTTGCCAATGAATATGGCAAGGCCCCTCCCACAATCTGTGGGGCAAACACTTGCCTATGCCCTCTCTGATAAGTATGTGTCAAGGTACACAAACTAGCCCCTTTAGGCTTGCTGCTCTCACCATGATCAATATGCTCTTGCCCACTACCTTCATCTCTGCTAGGTGAATGAATTGGCTCATGAAATGGTGATGATGGAGGTGATGGTGATAATGGATGAAAATGGATGATGTATGGGCTGAGGTGGAGGAATGGAGGTGGATTGGTGAGAAGATGAAGGTGCTTCTTGGCCATGTTGAATAGGTGGGACTGTGAAAATCTCATTGGATATGAAAGTGTCCCATGCAATGTTAAGCTTATCAAGGTGGTGTAGGACTATCATCTTGATGAGAGAGTGGTGAAAGATGCTATGCATTTGATGATCATAATCCTTCTTTCGGCCAATGAATGACATCTTGTCAATGTCCTGGTAAAGATAGTAGGGTAGATTGAACATTTTGACTCTTGTGAAATGCATGCGTAACCGAATATGATAGGAATAGAGTCTAGAAAACCTACCCTCACATGTGAAGTACTTCATGATGATTTTCATCATGGGAACATATCTGTCTAGGAAGTAAGAGAAAGGAAAAATCTTCTTTCTCTCATTCTTTTACCTTGGTTTAAGATATGGCTCATAATAGAAATGATCCAATTCTCCTTGTTTAAACCATTTTTCTCCAATATTTGGGATCTTAGTGGCAGTTGAAATGATAGCAGGAGATATAGTGAAGGTGACACCAACAAGGGTTGCCTAGTTGTCATGGAGGTTGGTGATGAATAATCTGGTCAACTCAGGATGATGCTAGATCCTTTCCACTTTCTCACAAAACTCAAAACAACCCATATGTTTAAAGCTTGCCACAGTAATGGTAGCTGCCATGAGTTCTCTGGTGTTGGTTGGCTCAAGTTTGATGATTCTCCCTCCTTTCTTATATTGCCTCCTCTCTGGTCTTTCTTCCTCACTTTGACTTCTGTGCTCTTCTTCTGCCATGAGTTGTCGCTGTCAAAACCCTAGGGAGATAATAAAATGGATTGTAGGTGTGGGAAATATGGAATAATGTGAGGATATTTGATGAGGAGGGAAAGAAGATGTGTGGTATGAGGGAGGTGATAAGAGATAGTCTTTAAGTGGTGGGAGTGGTAATGAAATGCTAAGAGATGTGATTTAAGAGTAAAAACATTTTACGAGGATTTTGAGTTGAGTAATGACAACAAATGACTATGTAGATCAACAATGGAGGGGAGGAGTGAATGTATTTACCACCTACCTCATTTACTGGAGCATTTGGTGACAATTTTTGAAGCTTGGAGCAAATGGAGGACGTTCTGGCAATTTCTGTGTTAGAAGATCCAAAAATACAATTTTATCATAGGTTATAAAATTAGAATAAAATAATTATTAATTTAAGATATTAAATTAATAATTATTATTCTAGAATGTTTAATTATTTAATGGAGACTTTTAGAATTAGCGTATTGTTGTAACTAGATATGACTCTCCAAATGTGTCGTATCTTAGGCTCTATTTTAAGAGATTTGTTAGCTAGTTGGTTGTTCGGGTGTAAACTCTTACAAAATCAATTATGTAATTATTTTTTTATGATTAATAAAATTACGTGTCTAAGCACACTTCTGCCATTATTGTGGTATCAGAGCTCCAGTAATGCTACAGTGGATGTGAAGAGGAGATTCCAGCTCTACAAGTTTTTGGAAAACTCCATTGAATTGATCAGCAAATCATTGGTATGGAAATTGTCCAGTTTTGTGTTCAACAAAAAAAATGTCTTATTGATTTAGATTTTTAATCTATAAATCAATTTGTGTATTATTATAAGATTACTTTTACTGCCAAAACATACCACATGAGTTTTTTTTTGCGTTGGTCTTTAAAATTGTGCTAAAGTGGAGCACTTTAATGAGCAACCATGGGTTTGAAGTTGGTAGCAGAATTTGTGGTATCAAAGCGCACCTCCCTAGGAGAGCGCAATGGTTGTAGTGTGTGAAATTTCTTGTGGAAACCGTGAGCCAGTCCCATTTGCAATCTATCTGTTTTATTTTAGTTTCAATTACTGTAGTGTTGCAAGAAAATTTTTGTAGGCAACTGTGTTAAAAGACCAAGATACAGAGCTTGGCCTGTAGTGATTTTCATAAATTATAGAATGAAGAATTTTGCAGAATACATTTACGAATTAGTAATGGGACAATTGATGTCTTGTTTTCATTTTACTTCTCCATTGTCTTGAGAGATTTCAGAATGTTCTGCGGCGTTGGGCATACTTCAATATTTTACACGACCAAATTCGAGAAGGGTTTTACGGGTTGTATTTTTCATTTTTCTGTTTTGGTTTCTGCTTTAGTTTCGATTGCGTTCCATGGTTTCGAACTATGGAATTCCTTCAGAGCATTTGGATACTTTAATTGCTCAAAATGCTTACTTGACAGAATGCCCAAGATGCTGCATTGTGGCATTCAAAATTGTTCGAAGCAATCTTGATGCATTAAATATAGATCTTCAAGTGTTCTTTGTACAATTATATAATTTACTTCTTGACTGGGAACCTGAAAGGGACAATCACTGTGAAACACTTGCAGAGGCACTGCAAATAATGCTATGCCAGGGAAGACAACATGATGGCAGCCGCTTTTACAAAACGACTAGCCTCGTTGTCGCTGCATTTTTGAATCTGTTGAGGCTATAACTGGTTTTTTATCACTTTCCTTTTATGCAGATCTCAACAGACACAATGAGTCAAAATCAGATGGTAAGAATCGCCATGGTTGTTATCGTCGAGCAAATTGGAAGCCCGCCAACCAATCGCACTGCCAGCCAGCGTTCCAATCAATTTGTGTGCCAGCATTTTAAGGTAATTTCCAGCGTTCCAGGCAGCGTTAATGATTGGTGAAATTAAAAAGTGGAGTTGGTAATTGGAGTTTTTTTTTTAAATTGTAATTGTGATTTGCAATTAAAATCATATTTGGAGGAATAAGATGAATGCGAGAGGAATGACTATGGTTTTATGACCATAAGTGAATGTTTTTTCAAAAAGGAGCTTCCGCATGTGTTGAAATTGCCCAGTGAGTGGATTTACTTGACATGAAAGTGGTGAGATTGTGAGTTGAAAGGATGGATTTTTTTCGCTCTTTGTAATTGAAGAAATAAGGAGTGTTTCCATTTGTATTTGGAGCAATAAGGTGCATTACATTTTGTAAATTTGAACAATATTTTGTGATGATATAAGTGTTTTATTTTGTATTTGGAGTAATAAGGAGATTTTTCTTTGTAATTTGTTTATGGAGAGATAAGTGTGACATTGTAACACAAAGTGATTTTACTTTGAGGGGGGGTAACTTTTTCTTACCAGATTGTGCAAAAGCACCATTGTAAAAGTCAAATTTTGAAAATTGCCTTGTAAAAATTTGAGACATTTATTAGAGCCAAGTGCAAAGCTCAGTCAATTTTCTCTTGTTTTGACGACTATTCGAGGGTCAAGGCCAAGCCCCGATAGTTCGTTTTTTGTGTTGTGTGTTGCTGTTGTGTTGCGCATCTTGATTTTTTTTGGAGCTTGACTCGTGGTGTGAAGTCTTAACACTACAATGTCTAAGTTGATTAATTTGTTTTCTGATTCCGACAAACTTGAAGGCACAAAATCTTATAAAACATGGCATCATCTCATTGAAAGCACTCTCATTTACAATGAATTATGGCAGGGTATATGTGATGGAGATGTTAAGCCAAATAAACCCACAGATGCAGCTACACTAGCAAAATGGGAAGTTAAGAATGCCAAAGCCTTAGCTCTTATTAAATCTTCTGTGAATGATGAAATGTATGTCCATATAGAAAATGCTACCGATGCATGGTTTGCTTTGAAAACTTTTAAAGACCTCTTTGATACTTAACCTGAATCAAAGAAAGTTGATCTACAATTAAAATTGCTACAACAAAAATTGACTGAAGGAGGTGATGTTCTTGAATATATCTCAAGACTTAAGAATATTAGGCAGGAAATCATTAATGTTGGTTTTCCCGCAATTGATGATAGCTTTATGGTCACAATTGTAATTGCTGGACTTCCTTCTTCCTACACACATTTTTTGGAAACTCTACAATTAATTGGGAAATTAGAGAAACTAAAGTTTGATGAGCTCTGTGAAATGTTGACCCAACATGATAAAACTTTTGGGAAGAAGAAGAAAATAGGTGAAGATGTTTTTCTCACAGAGGCCAGCTTTAGTAAATCATCAACAGATAGTTCTCGAGGCAGAGGCAGAGGGAATCAGAATCAAGCAGCACATAATGTACAAAGTTGAGGTCGAAGCCAAAGCAGAGGAAACAACTTTAACATAGGAAACAGCTCAGGAAGGAGTAATTTTCAAGGTAGAGGAAACAACCAAGGAAGAGGCAATTTTCAAGGACAAGGAAACAATAATCAAGGTAGAGGACAATATCAACATAGAAGTCAAAGCAGAGGCAGAGGACAATCTTCAAGAAGAGGAAGAGACTTAAGTCAAATTGTGTGTTGAAGATGTAACAAAGTTGGCCATTATGTTGAAGATTGTCGAACTTCACTTAATAAAATTCCCAAGTTTCAACAACATTCAGCGCAATTTGCAAATGATCAAGATGAAGATAACTCAGAATATGTTTTTACTTCCTCACCTGTATCACAACTTTCATCCCATCTTAGAAGTGATTATGAAGATGCCTGGATCTTGGATTCCGGCACAACTCAGCACATGACTTGTTGACGTGATTTTTTCTGGAATTTTCAAGATTGCCAACTTAATTCCATTTTTCTTGCTGATGATACAAAACATACTCCTTATGGAAAAGGAGCAGTAAAAGTTTTTCTCCCTGGCATTGGAGAAAAAATGATTTCCAATGTATGGTATGTACCAACATTTAAGAAAAATTTGCTCTCTTTAGTCACGATTCGACAAGCAGGACGTCAGGTGATTATGGAAGATGGTTTAGTCAAGATTAATTCAGTCAAACAGAAATTGAAAACAGTCATGACAGGTTATGAAGATGGAAAACTGTTACGGATGAAAGGGATAGTTATTCCAAGGCAATCTGATTTTGCAGGGGTAGTGAGTACATGTATTTCACCTGTAAGACTATGGCATATAAGATATGGACATTTAAATTTTGAAAGTCTTTCTCAATTGCAGAAACAAGGAAAGTCGAGAAAGTTTTCCAACAAGTTCATGGCGTGCAAACATGCGGCTACAACTAGTTCACAGTGATGTTTTTGGTCCACTACAAACTTCATTTGGTGGTTGCAAATATTTCTTACTATTCATTGATGATTTCAGCAGAATTACTTGGGTTTGCTTATTGAAGAACAAGTCAGAAGCATTTGATAAGTTTAAAATTTTTCGCCAACTTGTTGAAAATGAAGTCAAAGAAAAGATAGGTACACTCAGGATAGATAATGGGGGAGAATTCACTTCAAATGAATTCAAAACTTATTGCAATGAAAATGGCATAAGACAACATCTTACTAATGTTTACACTCCACAGCAAAATGGAGTAGTCAAAAGAATGAATCGCACCTTGTTAGGAATGGCGAGATCCATGTTAACTTTCAAGAGGTTAAGTCCAACATATTGGGCAGAAGAAATACATACAGCTGTCTACTTAAGAAACAGATCTCCAACTACTTCTTTAGACGGAATCACACCTTATGAAGCTTGGTTTGGTTTCAAACCTCGAGTTAAACACCTTAGAGTTTTTGGATTAGTATGTTATGCCTTAGTTCCGAAATAAAAACAAACTAAGCTGGACTCAAGAAGTTTAAAATGCACAATGATTGGCTATTCTGATGAGAAGAAAGGGTATCGACTTTTGACTAATGGAAAATTCATTGCGACAAGGGATGTCATTTTTGATGAAAATGAGAGTAAAAGTGCTGAAGAAATTGAAAATATTCTTCACAAGTTAGAAACTACGGGTAGTAAAAGAAATGGAAAAATGCAAAGTCAACCAACTTCACCAAATTGGTATGAACTTGACTTTCCTTCCTTTGAAGATGAATCATCCAGTCCATCTACATCAACAACATCATCTGGGTCTTCTAGCAGTTCATCCGCATCTCCAAGCAGCAGTAGTTCTTCTGACAGTGATTCTCCACACTCTTCACCTAAACGAAAAACATCGGTTTATATTAATCCTCTTTACAATGATGGAGACTTTACAGAAGCGCAAACAAGTGAGCACCAACTACCAAAATGGGCAGTTCAACTTTTGAAAGATGTAAAGCCTGATGAGCGAAATAAAACAGGCACCAGAAGGGCACATAGAAGTGAAGGCAATTTTTCCTTGATAGCAAATGATTTTACTGAACCTTCCACATACAAAGAGGCAGTAAAACATAAAGAATGGCAACAGGCTATGGTTGAAGAATATCAAGCAGTAATTGATAACAACA